>JXTC01000327.1:287564-304214 GCA_002914845.1 Trema orientale
GGAGTTTAAGATTTTGAGAGAAACAAGAGAGACATACTTAAATTTTAAATAGAAATAATGAAATTGGAAAACATAAATAACACACACAGGGTAAAAAATTGAGTGTGGGCATATAGGGTTTTTTTTTGAAAATAAATTGAATTTAGAGGGTAAAAATCTAATTTAAAAAAGATGAGTGGGGCACTTGTCCCCACTCGCCCTTACCTACATCTGTCCCTGGTCACAGAGGTAATCACCAATGAAGCTCAAATTTTCGCTTGCTATGTTCATTGTTTTAAGGGATAATTGCAAAAGAGTACCCTCATGCAATTTAAACCCTGAAGTTTAGACTCTGCAAAATAATACCTTGAGATTAAAATTTTTTGAAAATTAATACCCTAGATAGAATTTTTGACCAATTTTAGCAGAACATATCCTGAGATTAAGAATTTTTAAAAATTAATACCCTAGACAGAATTTTTGACTAATTTTAGCAACCAAAAAATAATAATATCCTCCATTAAAACTAGATTAATCCTTATTATTCTTCTTAATTTTGAGGATATTATTATATTTTATCGGTTAAAATTATTCAAAAAATCAACTCAGAGTATTAATATTCAGAAATTTTTAATCTCAGGGTATTATTTTGTAAAGTCTAAACTTCAGGGTTTAATTACAAAACACCTAAATTTCAGGGCATTTTTTTTGTAGTTATCCCTTGTTTTAAATCTAATTAGGGCTAATTTGTGTTGTGTGTGATGTTGAGTGAAACTCGAACTCAAATTTTTTAAGTGAATAAATACTTGGTATACTTCTTCTTCTTCCCCTCCCCCCCCGAGAGAATACTTGGTATACTTGTCTTTGGGAGCTTTTTTCTATGTTGTTAATCTTAACTATGTATGTCTACGTAATACTACTCTGAAGGATTTGTAGTTCTAATCAATCACATGTAATTGGTCTGAAATTACGTGAAACTAAAACGGTGCCATTTATAAAGCAAATGAGGAGCCAATATTTTCTTTTTCGTTTCTAGCAGGCTCCACCGTCCAATCCAATTCAAACCGTCCAATTCAGGCGGATTCTCTTCTTAAACGGCCGATTACGGATTAGAAAAAATAAAAACTGACTTTGCCGGTTTGGTTTTCGGTTTTGGACAAATCCGGTAGGATTCAAACCGAACCGGCCAATAAAATTGTACATATGTGTATATATATTTTTAAAAAATATGCATATTAGTAGTTAAAAAGTTAAGCTCATTCATTCTAATTGAGTAATGATTACCTTTTAGCTCATTTAAGATTATGTCACTTAAGACTCTTATGATATTTTAGACTTTAAATCTTGTTGTTGTAATGTGTTTAAGATTAAAGAATTTAAGTTTACTATTCAATTTTGATTAGGTTGTAAGTTGTAACTAAAATTTAACTTTAATAGGATTTTGATTTGGTTGTAGCTTTTAACTATGTTGTGGTTTCGTTTTATATTTGCACTTTAAATTTTAGATCAAATATGATTATGATATGAGTTTAGTTAATGTTGAAATAATTCAAATTTTATAAGTTTTTAAATCGTGGAAACTGTCTAAATCGACCGCAAAAATATAGGTGCGATTTGGTCGGTTTGAATCGACCAATTTAAACCGCACAGATTGATAAATCGGTCAAATTGTACATTCGGATTAATTTCTAGATCGGCAATTTAGACTGTCCAGACTGACCATGAACAGCCCTAGTTTCTGGGTTTTGGTTCTTAAATTCTTATTACTGGTAAATCCACTTTCCCACTCCAGTTTCCTATGTGACCAAAGTGATGACAACTTTGTTATCTGCAACAGCCACCAAACTGAGCTTGAAGCTATACAACAATGGCGCCAAACAAGAAAAACCGTCAACAGTTTCTCGTATTTCCACTGGTGAGTCCCCTATTCCCACTCCAATTTCTTTCTCTAGCTTTGAACTGAAATACCCACTTTCAGATTTTTGTTTTATTTTCTTTTCTTTTTCTTATGTCAGGATTTAGTTTTGACAAGGACAAGCATTGCAGTAGTAAGAGGGCTTTATTAGTTGTTAGTACTTGTGCTGTTAAAAACCAAAGTAGAATCCAAGCAACTGAGAAAATTAATGGAAAAACTAGACTAAGGAAAGGTGGTGGTGGTGGGACTGGAAGCCGGGTTTTGAGTGAGGGGAGAGATGAGGATGAGAGCTATGCACCTATTTGTCCTGGTTGTGGGGTTTTTATGCAAGATAAGGACCCAAATCTTCCTGGGTATTATCGGAAAAGAGAGGTGGTAAAATCAGAGCTTTCAGAGATTGAGGTTGAGGATGAACTTGAAGTGTTTGATGAAATCGAAGAAGAAGAAGATGAGGATGATAATGATGAGGGTGATGAAGAAGAGGGGTTTTTGGATGAAATTGAGGATGAATTTGAGGAAAGTGATGTGGGAGAAGGTGAGTTGGGAAGTGGGGATGAGTTTGATTGGGATTCTGATGAATGGGAAGCTAAGTTATTGGGCGAGGAAGAGAATGAGTTGGACTTGGATGGATTTGCTCCACCAGGGGTTGGCTATGGTAACATTACTGAGGAATTTTTAAAGAAGGTGAAGAAGGAGAAGATATCGAAAGCGGAGAAGAAGAAGAAGGCTAGGGAAGCTCAGAGAGAGAAAGAGGAGGTTACAGTGTGTGCTAGGTGCCATTCTTTGAGGAATTATGGGCAGGTAAAGAACCAAGCAGCTGAGAACTTGATACCCGATTTTGATTTTGATAGGTTAATATCTACACGGCTGGTTAAACCATCTGGGAATTCCAATTCTACAGTTGTAGTCATGGTGGTTGATTGTGTTGATTTTGATGGTTCATTCCCAAAACGAGCAGCGAAGTCATTGTTTAAGGCTTTAGAAGGGAATAAAGATGATCCCAAGCTTAGAAAAAGGTTACCAAAGCTTGTTCTTGTTGCTACAAAGGTTGATCTCCTGCCATCGCAAATTTCACCCACCAGGTTAGACAGGTGGGTGAGGCATCGTGCTCGGGCTGCAGGGGCACCTAAACTAAGTGGAGTTTATTTGGTTAGTTCTCGTAAGGACTTGGGAGTGAGAAATTTGCTTTCCTTCATCAAAGATTTGGCTGGCCCTCGAGGAAATGTGTGGGTTATTGGGGCTCAGAATGCAGGCAAGTCTACTCTAATAAACACACTTGCAAAGAAAGAAAGTGCCAAAGTTACAAAGCTCACAGAAGCTCCTGTTCCAGGGACAACTCTTGGAATCTTAAGAGTGGGAGGGATTTTGCCCGCCAAGGCAAAGTTATATGATACTCCAGGACTTCTACATCCGTACTTAGTATCCATGAGACTGAACAGGGATGAGCAGAAAATGGTTGAGATACGGAAGGAGCTACAACCTCGGACTTATAGGATGAAGGCAAGTTGTTCAATACCATCTGTCCTATATTTATTTGTGAATTTTTGATGAATGCCTAGGACTCTACATACATTGTAACCTTAGACTACTTGTTAAAAACTTCATGTGAGTGTGTGAAAGATTTCTTCTGTGTCTAAAAATTCTTTTTCTTCTCATCCTCTTTTGTATCAAACCTGATTTCTTCTATGTCTAAAAATCCTTTTTTTTTCCTCTCTCTCCTCGTCTTTTGTATTAAAATTACAACAAAACTGAGCTTGACTTTGCATGTCTTTTGATTCAATTTGCTCTAGTTGACTGATATTTCAAGACGACTTTTATTATTGTTTGGTAGTAATCTAACAATGACATGACCTAGATAATCTTGCTTGTTTTCCAACTGAAATTTTTCTAACCTTTTCATCGTTTCAACTCGCTAACAGAGTTTCTGAATGTGTGGTACTTGTCAGACTTTCATGTAAACTTATACAAATAATTTTTGCTTTAAATGAAGCTGAAACAAGGGAATTCACATCACATATGTTTATCTATAATGTACTAAATATTAACTGTCTAATTTTAATGATCTTTAAATTGTGTTACTATGTTCGACTTTATTCTAGAATGCCATATAACGCTATGCAGAGTGGTCAACCTTTTTTTTTCTCTCTGGAGTAGGTTTCAATTATGTTTCAGGTTTACAAGATATGTGAATGCAAGGGTACAGAGATATCTAATATACTGCGTTAGGTATTATTGTCATTAGAACCTGATCGTGACGGTGACCTAATAATTTCGACATGTTGGATATCTGCAGGCAGGACAAACCACACATGTTGGTGGTTTAGCGAGACTAGATCTTCTTGAAGCCTCTGTCGAAACAATTTATGTAACTATTTGGGCGTCACCAAATGTTTCTTTGCACATGGGGAAGATAGAAAATGCTGAAGAAACTTGGAGGAAACATGTTGGCATTAGGCTACAGGTATTTTTCAATTCCCCATATCGATACATCCTTACTTTAGTAATTCTCTTCAGTGCTTTGGTGCCAACTAACACACTTGTGGGTTTGTCAGTTCTCATTCCAATTCCAGTTTAGTGAGCACTGTTGGGATTTTAGCCAGGGAAAAAAATAATTGCAGTTGTTGTTTTGACTTTTTAACAAGTCTAATTACTGAATTATGGCTACCAGAGCAGTTTGGCGGCGATAGTTGGGATTTCTGAAAATGTAAAACAAAAACACTGTTGTTCTTTGATTGTTTTAAAAAGTCTTATTAGTGAATTATCGCTACCAGTTTAGTGGCGATTGTTGGGATTTTTGCAAAAATGTAAACAAAAATGCAGTTGTTCGTTGATTTGTCTTGACTGGTCTGATTAGTGATTCATCGCTACCATTCAAGTGTTGCATTTAACTTTTGGCAGACTATTAAACATTTTGGGAGGACTATTAGGAAAGCCAAGAGGAAATATCCATGGAAATATGGTTCTCATTTTTCTGTCTTCAAACTCCAATTTGCTATTGGTGTTGCTCAAAATATTGTAAAATTTGGCAAAATTTACCAAATAGGCCTATGTAGTGTTCGGTTTAAGATTACAACCAAACCAAGGCAAAAATATGTTACGAGTTGTGTTATTGTCTGTGGTGTTTGGTTCATAGTGGATAGCATTGTTTTTCATCTGTTTATTTATTTCCTTTCACTGTCATTAGAAACAATTTTAACAAATTCAACGTTGATCTTACATTTTCCCCTCTTGACATATTGTTTATCGAGTTATGAACTTATGAAAGCATATTATTATTGCAGCCTCCTATTGGCATTGAACGTGCTTCTGAGATAGGCAGATGGGAAGAAAGAGAAGTTAAAGTGTCTGGAACAAGTTGGGAAACAAACAGCGTCGACATTGCAGTAGCTGGCTTAGGTTGGTTCTCTTTTGGTCTCAAAGGAGAAGCAACCTTGAGACTCTGGGCATTCGATGGGATCGAAATAACTCAGAGAGAACCTTTGGTTCTTGACCGAGCAAAGTTCCTCGAGAGATCTGGTTTTTGGCTACCTAAGGCTATTTCAGATGCCATCGGCAATCAAACTAAGCTTGACGCTCAAAAGAAAAAGCTTCAAGAGGAAGTATCTGCCTGAATCCAGCAGCATGTACGTATATGCCTGAACGAAATCCTATCTATGTAGATGAAGTAATATGGAGGCCGCTTTTAAGGGATAAAAATGAGTTGAAAGCTCTCAGTACACGAATGGTTTCTTCTCTTACTCCAAGTGATTCTGAAGATTACTTATTTGGAGCTGATTATTCTTGCCGTTCAATAGAGCTGGCTTGGCCCATCAGTAAAACATCCAGCCTGGCCTGACATGATACTGCAAAGGCGATGCCAGATGGCTGTTCTGTAGTGGCTTAGGCCTCTCTATTTGAGAGGAAAAAGTGAAAACAAGCATAGAGAAGGAAAAAAGAGAAAAATATGAATCTTGACTATGGTTGATTGTATCATTTCATTAGCATTTAATGCTGAAGTTTTGGTCTAAGAGTTTATTAGCCTGACTTATTTTATCCTACACGATTATAATTCTTTATTTTAAATTCTTTATTTCATCTCAGAAGATTAAGGAAAAGTTGTAGCAATGGTTTAAGGAAAAGTTATAGCAATGGTTGTGTCTTTGTTTAGAATCGTGAAGGAGAAGAATTGGTTGTGATTTGTATGTAATATTACATGCACTACTCGCTTGAAATTGTAGGCTATATTTCTAAACTTAAAACAAATCGAGTAGTCTTTGCATCATTTTTTTCCCGTTTCTACTTGACATTTGTTGAAACTACATATAGCACTTTTCCTCGATCTATTTATTATAATTACTTTTTCTCATTTCTCTCTGGAAATTTACTGTTTATTTCACTTTGTACAAAAATTCCTGAACTTTCAGTTTGCAAACAAAATAAAATAATAAATAAATGAACAATCTAAAAGTTACGAGTTGAATAGCCGAGGGATACTTTCATACATAAATTACAATGGAAAATTAGACGAACAGTTTATTTCAGCAAAATAAAAAAATAAAAAATAAATAAAAACTATTTCTTTTCTGTATTGGAATCCCAATAGAAACAAAATGAACAACATAATTTGCTGTGATCGTCTTTTTATAGACTCAATTGTATTAGAGATACAAAAAATTTGCACAAAAACTTGCATAAAATGATATGACATCATTTTCAACTACACAATTTTATATAGTGTGTTCCCACCTTGAGATAAAGTGTAGTTGAAAATGATGTCACATATAAATTTTATGTATAACGTTTTGGTGTATGGTGCATAGCATTGCTCATTGTTTATATATGTAGTAATGTACCTTAATTCATATTGCATCACACATTGTACCTTGAGTTTTTGACCAAGAGAGCACTATATAACTAATGAAGTTACAATCTTTAAGGTAAATGAAGTCAATTTCTTTTTTTTTTTTTTTTAAAAGGTGAAAATTAAATTAATCTCAGTACAATACATGGTTAATCCCAAAACAAAAATAATGTTAAGATTAAAGAGTAATTATTAGACATCTATGTTCTTCCGAGGCTTGTTTCTCTCACTCATCCATTCTCCTAGTCTCTCCCCAAACTCATGCAAAGACCATAGACCTGAGACGAAAAACAAAACAGCTAAAAAACTCATAAAGATAGCCACCATCACTTGATAACTAGATTGTACGGCTCTATTGCTCAAAGCCCTTATAATAATTATTGCCAAGTAAAACGTGAGAATCCAGCACATGGCGGCGTACGTTAGTACCGCGGTCATGATGGTCTCTAACCGATCCAAACGACTCCTTTCGTCAACGACATCGTCCATGAAAATCTGCAACCGATCGAAACGACGAGTCGTTTCTTCTATGATAGTTTCCATATCTATCTGTTACACAAGAAATAACGAGAAAAAAAGATAAGCGATTAAAATGGAACTTTCATTAAGGTCATAATAATGTGTTATACATGCATAATTATGAAAGCAAAAAATAAGGGTATTCAATTTGCGAGAGAGAGAGAGAGAGAGAAATATATTTTACTTACTCTTTAGAGTGCTTGTTAATTCTATATGAATAAATATGTCTTGGATCAGTGATTGAATCTAAAAGTTTCGATTGACGACAATTCTTTGTTCATGTGTTCGTACGTCTATACATTGATAAAAGACGATTCAGATTACAATTTATGGATCATAGGCTATTCTAACTCTAAGAAAATAGTTGTAAGTGTTTGTGTTATCTCGGATTCTGTGTGATCAACAGTTGTACTTGATTTATAATTATCAAAAACATTTTTTTTTCTTTTTTTTTTTTTTTTCTTTTTCGGCTTGTTTTGTTTTTCCTTACGTATCAGGGTTTTTTCCCTTCCCCCCTCCTGCCTAATTATGCACATCCTACCAAGTTACCTCCGAACTTTGAAAAGTAGCAAATTTCTCCCCTGAATCTCTAAATTGTCTAACTCTCCAGTTAAAGAAATGAAAAATACCATTTTTTGAGGTTTTAAGTCAGAGCCGATTTCTCTTTGCCCTAATTTTTTTAGGATACCATTTTGGGCATTCCTTCTTATACTCCTAGTTTATTTGCAGATCAAAGATAGAATGCAGCGAGATTTTTCTTTTTTTTTTTTAACAATCTTGAGAGAAAATATCAAGTAGCAATAGTAGGATAAACATGAGTGTTGGGTTATGTTCAAGAGAGGTTGAAGAAGAAATAGACTGGAGAAACATGAGTATTGGGTTAGGTTCAATTATTGCTACTTGACATTTTCTCTCAAAATTTGGAAAAAAAAAAAAAAAAGAAAACTAGTTGTCTTCTAGTATTGATCAGTAAATGAACTAGGGAGATGAAAGAAAGAATGCCCAAAATGGTACTCCAAAAAATTAGGAGAAAGAATAATCAGCTCTAACTTAAAACCTCAAAAAATGGTGTTTTCTATTTCTTTAACCAGGGAATTAGACAATGTAGAGGTTCAGGGAGAAAATTTATCACTTTTTAAAATTGGGGAGGCAATTTGATAGAATGTGTATAATTCCCCCCGCAGGAAGGGGGGGTGGGGGAGGGAAGTTCGGAAGGCAACTTGATAAGATATGTATAATTCCGCCGGGGGGAGGGGAATAAAAATAAAACCCTAAGTATTAAGTTGGCCATTTATTTAATTAATTAACCCAGTGGGAACAGCTTCCCCTGCTATTTTTTATTATTTTTTTAAATAATTTTTTTTATAATTAATATATCATATGTGAAATATGTTTTTAAAATTAATAAAGGGAATAAAAAGAAGTTTTTCTAAATTGTCTGATCAGGTGACGAATTGAAATAAGATTCTTTTTATCTTTTTTTATAAAATAAGTTTAATAGCATAGACCATTTGGTTTTTATTTTCTACCACCAAAGAATGACTTCTCAAAGAATTGTGGCAATTGCAAATAAGCTAAAGATCATGTTAATATATCCATAGCATTATAGGTTGCCAAGAGTTTTTCAAAAAAATAAAAGGAATTACAAAAATATGGTATTAAAAGAAATACCTCATCGAAAAGGTATTTTTGAAAATCAAATGTGGCATTTTTCTAAATACTTTCATTACTGATTACTATAGTTTCTATCTACCATTTTGGTTATTAGCTTATAGTTACTTATTTGGTTACTAAATCTGGTAGGCTGGTGGAATTCAAACCCAGATCAAGAAAGAGTAGAGGAAACTCAAGTACACTTCACCAAAGGTTTATTTAAGTCGTGTTTTGTACTTTAATTTAAATAACCGCGTTTCACAAAGTTTGCCAAAATTAAAAACATTGTCCTGTATATTCCTAATTTTTTTTAGCTTTTATACCGTATGAAAAAAGTACTACCATGTTTTTATAATTCTTTTTTATTTCGTAATAATATTTGGCTAATATTCCCTAGTATTATCAATTTTGACTATTTTTCAGAAGTCTAATATCAACTAAGGGACAGAGTATAAATCATTTATAAAACAAGACTTTTTTAAAAATTAAGAGGGTGTTTTTCAGAGAGAGAATGAGAAAAGCAGAGAGAGTAAGAGAGAGAGAGATAGAGAGAGACAGAGAGAATAAAGAATCAGAGAGACAAGGCTGAAATGATAGAGAAGAGAAGGAATACGTCCATTTAGTACCCTAATAAACCTTTGCCGATAGGTTTCACGCGTCAGAGAGTACTATAAAAATACATCAGCAAAGGTTAGAAAATTACTAAAACTAGGCAAAAAGACGTCATTTTTGGCTAAAAAATAAATTTATTAAAGAACATTAGTTAAAAACTAACAAATTTTTTTGTGACGAAAAATTTTTTGTCAGTAAATGTTAACACAACACTTTTGCTGACGCACTGTTGACTTTTCGTCAGCAAAGGTTTTCATTATAGTGGTAAAGTATCTCATCATTCCTACCAAACATTTCGTGACACAGTCTTTGAAGTCCATTGGCAAAAAGCTTAAACACCAATGTGCAGTTTGTCGGGATATAATGTCGAAGATTGGTTTTTCTTCCAAAAAATTGCCAATGGGGATAATTTTAATTCTGTAGACAAATGCAGTCTTTACCGACGCATTTTGAGAGATGTATCAGCAAAAGACCACTTTCTTGTAGTGAAAAATTAAACTAAGCTAAATGATAATAAAAGATTTAAAAGAGAAAAAACTTATAATCCATTAAAAAAATCTCTCTCTTTCTTGATGAATGATGATCAATCTCTCTCTCTTTGTCTCTCTGACAAATTTGAATGCCCAAATAGTTGAGGGGTTGGCTCAAGTATAATGGCCTTGTTTCCCACTTCTTAGCCCTCAACAAAAGCCCCAAATTTCTTTAAACTATATCATATATAATATAAATATGTGTATATATATATGTAATATAAGCACGTGCATAATTAAGCCTTATAATCTACATTCACATCACGTCCAACTACAGATTGAAGGACCCAAACAAAAATCATGTATGGAAAGCGATCTAACTAGTTTAATTTCATTAAATTTGGGGTTGAAGATGAAGAGAGGAGAGGAGAGGTTTAGATGGTGAGTGAATTGGCTAGATTTGGAGGGGTTCACTCTTTTGCTTTTTTCTTTTTATTAAATGTTCATAGTTTTTATGTATGATAATAATAACAAATGAATTTATTATAGAATATGGTGTATGGTGTATCGATGTAGAGCTGTCCCTGGATGTTAACAAAGAATTGATTGGTGATTGATAAGAAAAATTAGAAAGAATGATGACGAGGGAAGGAGATAGAAGAGGAGGGAGTAGTGGGAAGAATGAGAAAAATTAATCTAGGGTTGTTTTTATTAAAAAACATTTTTCATGAATTTAGTTTAATTTCAGAGTAAATTAATCAATAAAAAATATAAATAAATGTCATGTCAGCATTTTCATTAAGTTATATACGGATATTGACAGAATGACCAATTTTACAACAAATGAATCAATAATACAATTTATCCTTTTGTGTTTTGTCCATCTAATGAATGACGTACACATCACATTCAAAAGAAAGTCGACACCAGATAGTTATTAATTTATGCGTTTCTTTAAAAAATCGTACCTATTTAAATTAGTTGATGTGGCAAAATATAATCAAGTGGGAAAATTGGAACATATCTTCCGAGATTCAAATGTAAACATAAAGGAATGGACAGAGATTCTTCAAATGGCGAATTTCTAGCCATAAGCTATGATGAGCGAATCAAATCAAGACCCTATGTATTGATGTATGTATTTATGTATATGTGTGAGTACTAAAGAGAGAACTACCTCATCAACACTCCTAAAGGGTGGTCGAAGTGACAAGGAGCTTGAACTTAAAGCCTTCTCTCACTTAGGGAGGGTGAGGTCATGAGTTCGAGCTCCCACGTCGTCCTTGGGAGCCCAACCGAATAGGGATGGCTCTGGGAAGTGACCCGCCACCGAGATCTCATCCGCCCTTTTTATTATCAAAAACCACCTCATCAACAGAAAGAATCTTGCGAATATCAGCTGTGTATATCACAACACCCTAAAAAGATAAAACTGCTTCGTGAATTTCGTCCAAATAATTAAAATTAAGTCTCAAGTAATTTGGTTATTTCTTTAACTATTTCTTCTTGGAGATGTGAATTCACCCTTTCAAACGGTCTCTGGTCTTCGATTCTAACCCATGAAGCAGACAAAAGAAACTAAGAATTCAAACTTCCGAAGGGTCTTTCATCTTCTATAAAGCAGACAAAAGAAACCAAAGAAAACCAATATTAAGTATCCTCACTTGCTCCTGTCAATGGTACAATAGTTGGCAAATCACCATCCTGAAAGCTGAAAACTCCACCATTGAAATCTCCCATAAACAAACTGCCTTTTACAATCAGAAGACAGAAATATTGAAAACTGTTAGTCCAAGTAATAGCATAAAGATCTAATTCGAATAAGAAATAATCACTTATATAGGAGGAAGTAAAGAGAGATAAAAGGATGAAAACGGGCAACTGCAAATAACATGTTGTCAAATCCATAAAACTGTTAGTGACATATTTTGAACAAGAGTGAAGTTGAATAAATACTGGAAAGTGACGACGTTTGAGATAGGCTTATCATCATCATCATCACTATGCCACCCAATGCTTGCTCCTCTAGTTCAGTTAAATGAATGTAATAAAAGTATCATAACATGTTCCAAACATAAAAAATTCTTGTATGAAAACTTAAAGCAAACTAAACAAGCACAGACATACATTTTACTCGACGTGCCAAGTAAACAAACAAGTAATATAATTTTTGTGTGAATTTAAATCCAAACACACTATACATCCCCTAGCAAAAAGATAATATCAGATATATTTGGGCTACATGTTTGTTCTCCAGACTGAAACCTGACTCTGAGACGAGGGAAATAAGTTTAGCATCCTCATCAGGAGAAATGTGATGAGTAAACCATAATGCCAAAGAAAGTCTTTCATCTTCAATAATTTGTAATTTAGAGGAAAACCAACATAGAATTCAGTAAGTACTTCGGTTGCAGGAGTGATTAATTCAAAGATGTCAAATAAATGGATAATTTCTTTAATTTCATGTTCACTGGAAATTTGGAACATATCTTCTGAGATTTAAATGTAAAAAAAAAAAAGGAATGGAAAGTGAGATTCTCCACAAATGGGGAATTTCTAGCCGTAAGTTATGATGTGCAATTAAATCAAGACCGTAATGTATTGATGTACGCATTTATGTATATGTATGAGTATGATAAAGAGAGAGCTACCTCGTCAAAAGGAAGAATGTTGCGGCTATCAGCTGTATATCACAACAACCTGAACAGATAAAACTGCTCGGTGAATTTCAACCAAATAATTAAAATTGAATCTCAAGTAAATTGGTTCTTACTACTATTCTTTCTTTCTTCTTTGAGACGTGAATTCACACTTCCAAAGGGACTTTGGTCTTCAATTCTAAGGCATGAAGCAGACAAAAGAAATTAAAGAAAACCAATATTAAGTATCCTCGCTTACTCCTCTCAATGGTACAATAGGTGGCAAATTCACCTTCCTGAAAGTTGAAAAGTCCACCATTGAAATCTCTCATAGCTGTTTAAGTAACAAACTGCCTTTTACAATAAGAAGAAAGAAATAATGAAAACTGTTAGCCCAAGTAACACACACCAAAAAGATCTAATTCGAATAAGAAATGATCATTATTTATACAGGAGGAAACAAAGAGAGATAAAAGGGTGAAAATGGGCAAAATTGCAAATAACATGATAATATCCAGAAGAACTGTTAGTGACATATTTTGAACAAGATGATTAAACACTGAAAAATGACGTTGTTTGAGATAGGGCCTGCTATCATCACTAATCAGTATGCCACCCAATGCCTGCTGCTCTACTCCAGCTGAATGAATACAATTAGTAGTATCATAACACGTTCCAAACACAGAAAAAGTTTTTCATAGAAAGTAAATAAGTACAGACATACATTTTACTCGATGGGCCAAGTAAACAAGGAAATAATATATATATATATATTTTTTGTATAATTCACAATCCAAATACATCATACAGACCTTTGGCAAATGATAATAAAAGTCAACTAAAGACTATCAGAAAAATCTGGGCTACATGAGTTTGGTCTCTACACTGAAACCAGACTCTTGAAATAGAAACTACTAGCAGAAGTAAACCCTGCAAAAACAGCCCCAGGAAGGGGAACTGTCCTAAGCCTTTCAGCACAAAGGTTGTATGACACGACTCGTCCATCTCTAGTGTCCAACAAGAGCTCGTCATGCTTCCAAAATGCCAAGGGGCGCGCATAATGTTAGCTAGTGGCCCAATATTGAGATGCTTGGTCCAACAGTTGCTAACCATCACCCACATATCGAAAGATGTTGAGGAGCGTGAGCATTCAGTGCTGGAGAGAAGGACCAGTGAGTCATTCCACAGTTCAAGTACTTAAAAACTGTGTACACTTCTCGATTGTTGGACGAGGCAACGTGGAAGCGGTATGATGTGAAATTTGTCTTGAGAGAAATCAAAAGAGAGAATCGTAGTAACCTTGGTTCTTGGCACATTCAGCCAATAGTAAGCACCTCTGCAGCAGACGCTTTTGGGATTAAGGAACAAGTAATTACCTTCATAGGAATCGTACCCAAATCCGCATCCTATGAAGGTATCCAATTCAAGGGGAAGGTCGGGTGGGTCCTGAAGAAGCTTGAATTGTGCGAGTGCAGGGTTCAGCAGAAGCGCTGTCCAGTCTCTATAATGATCGAACATGTGAATGATGCCATTACAGTGAGTGACTCTGAAATCGGATGGAAAGGGCTTTCGTTGTTGGTCGGCCACAGCAGGAACGGGTGGCAGATTGACTCGTTCAATGACACAAGGAAGGTGGTCACTGCGGTCACCATCGTCATTATCCTCCTCCTCCTCCTCCTCGGAGATAGTGACCAGTGAAAGTTCGAGTTTGGAGAGATCGTTGGCATGGTGGTGGTCGTTAAGAGGAGGAGGAGTGTCGATATTTTCGTCTTCACGAATCCACTTCAAAAAGAAGGATTTTGAGTGGGACGACGTCGTCATCTTCTTGCTTTCGGTAGAGACACGATTACGAACAAGGTGCTTGTTTACAAAGGATGGACGATTGATCATATCAAACCACGATTTACAGACGCGCTTACAGATTTTGAGAGAGTCAGCGGGCACCCTCAACAGAATTTCCTCAACTACCTCCTCTGGGACCACGCAAAAAAACCTATTTATTGCTGCTGCACCTTCTTCAAAACCAAAATCACAATCAAAATCACAAAATCATTCATACAATACATAATTATAATTCGCATTTGTTTTTATTTTTTCACTTTCCTTCTTTCCGTCTCTCTCTTTCTTTCTTTTCTTTTTTGTTTTTTTAACTAAAATTTGCCGATTTGCCAATTTACAGGGTAAACAAGCCGAAAATCCTTCCATTTATAATCATTTCTAAGTTTTTTTTTTTATTTATTTTTTTTCAGTTTTCCCCAAATAAGTGGGAAATTTGATTTTATATGTTAAAATTTCAAAAAAGAAAATTTNAGTGATTAATTCAAAGATGTCAAATAAATGGATAATTTCTTTAATTTCATGTTCACTGGAAATTTGGAACATATCTTCTGAGATTTAAATGTAAACAAAAAGGAATGGAAAGTGGGATTCTCCACAAATGGGGAATTTCTAGTCGTAAGTTACGATGTGCAATTAAATCAAGACCCTAATGTATTGATGTACGCATTTATCTATATGTATGAGTATGATAAAGAGAGAGCTACCTCGTCAAAAGGAAGAATGTTGCGGCTATCAGCTGTATATCACAACAACCTGAACAGATAATGTTGCGGGCACCCTCAACAGAATTTCCTCAACTACCTCCTCTGGGACCTGCTTCAGCAAAAAAAACCTATTTATTGCTGCTGCACCTTCTTCAAAACCAAAATCACAATCAAAATCACAAAATCATTCATACAATACATAATTTTCAAATTATGATGTTAACAATCCAGATATAAGCACAAGTAAAATTGTCAAAAGTAAAAAACTTCCAAAATTAAAATTCAAAAAAAAAAAAAAAAAATACTCCTCTCCTACTACTCACAACTCAACTCACTCACCTTTACGATTGTGATTTTGATCGGAGTTAGGATTAGGACAGAGGCGCTTGGCGTTGGGAGCCCCTGCCCCATATGAAAACCACGGCGGAGGTGCAGTCCGACTTTGATCGCAGTTCCTCACTCTTGGATGCACATCCAAAGCTTGGAATGAAGATGAAGATTCGGAAACTTCGCTCAAATACTCCATCGAGACAAGATTTTCGTTGACAATAATTAGAGAACGAACAGCTTCTCCTGAACCGATATAAGATATGTGTGTGTATATATATAACTTCCTCTGTTGCCTTGCTTGCCTTAGCCAAAGGCTAACCGTGTTTCAAATTTGGGGATTTCGCTTCAAAACAAAAAGGGCATAAAAATAAAAATAAATAAATAAAGAAATATAAATTATAAGGGATGTCTACGGTAGGGGCGTCCCTACGTAGGGTCATGCCCTTAATTATCGTTGGATGGGAATCTGTGGAGAATCTATTTATATACAGATTCCCATCCAACGGTGAATAGACAGGGCCCTACGTAGGGGCGCTCCTACTGTAGACGCGCCCTAAATTATAATTCGCATTTGTTTTTATTTTTTCACTTTCCTTCTTTCCTTCTCTCTCTTTCTTTCTTTTCTTTTTTGTTTTTGAGGCGGTTATAGTAGGGGCGTCCCTACGTAAAGCCCCTGTTTATACACCGTTCGATGAGAATCTATAGAGAATCTGTTTATACACAGATTCTCATCAAACGGTGTATAGACAAGGCCTTACGTAGGGATGCCCCTACTGTAGACGTGCCTTTTATTTTTTTAACTAAAATTTGCCGATTTGCTAATTTACAAACTAAACAAGCCGAAAATCCTTCTATTTATAATCATTTCTAAGTTTTTTTTTATGGGGATAGCTACAGTATGGGCGTCCCTACGTAGGGTCATGCCTTAATTATCGTTGGATGAGAATCTGTGGGGAATAACGAGAATCTGTGGAGAATCTATTTATATACAGATTCCCATCCAACGGTAAATAGACAGGGCCCTACGTAAGGGCGCCCCTACTGTAGACGCGCCCTTTTTTTATTTATTTTTTTTCAGTTTTCCCCAAATAAGTGGGAAATTTGATTTTATATGTTAAAATTTCAAAAAAGAAAATTTGAAAAATGCAGG
>JXTC01000327.1:307203-321216 GCA_002914845.1 Trema orientale
TATTATTTTAGGCCAAATTTTGACAAATTAAGCTATTATTTTACTATGTATAACACTATTTACAGATTATCCCATAGTTAAATTTGATTTAAATTGAATGAATTCATATTAATTGGTAAATAAATTTGATTAATTTAATACTTTTAGGATAATGTGCCAAATGATTAATACTCGTTATCTCAGGTAACTTGACCAATTACTTCAAGTAACTATATTGGTTACCTCAAGTAACCCAATTAGTTGCCTCGAGTACCATTAAAAGGTACAAATTTGAAAAAAAAAATTACTATTTTTCTAAATAATTGTTAAAAGTGTTATTTTTCTAAAAGAAATTTTGAAAAGTGAAAATTTTCTAAATTGATACAGGATTTTTCAAAAAACTTATCTCATTTGAGATTTTTCAATATTTGGTGCTTTGGGCCTGGAATTTTGTAAGAAGCCTAATATAAAAAAGAGAAAAAATAAATGACCGTTTCTTTTTAAACCTTATTTTACAAAATGGCCCTTTTTTCCTTTTTTTTTTTTCCCCTTTCCTATTCAATAAATATCCGTTCTTGTTATAATTTTTTGCAAAATGATTTTTTTTAGTAAATCATGTTTCTCTTTCTTTTTTTTTTTTTAGACTTATAGCGAAATGTCTTCAATTTAGTTCATTTTAAGTAAACGTCTGTTTTTTAAATACTATAGTTAAATAACCGATTTATAAATAAATATACCTAGTATAAAATTAAAAAAGAAATAAATTGTATCATTAAATGTTTAATAGTCATACATTTTATTTAGAGTTTTTGGCATACTTGCCCGCTAAGTTTATCGTCATTTTGCATTTTGGCCCCTCCTTTTCTCTTGGCAAATACGTTCTTAAATTTACAAATCAGTTGTAATTTCGTCCCATTTGTTAATATTTGTTAAATTATGGATGGAAATTTCATATGCATTGCACGTGACCTGTTTTGTTAAGAGTATTTTTAGGAATTTTAGAAAATACAATTGGATTAGAGGAAAAATTAGGATTTTATTTTTAAAAATTCAAACTAATTCAAATATTAATCAAATTTATTCAACTTCATGACAAACTTCACTTTGACACCTTTGAGGAAAATAAGCAAGGGTCAGTATTAGAGATCTCATTTCTCAAACAAAATTTCAATCATCTTTCGCAATTAAATCTCTGACAAAGTTATAAACTCATTGACTGTTGAAGGTTTGACTGAGGCGAGTTGCAGAGGGACGAGCTTCCCATTGGAGAAGAGCTTGTTAATGGGAAGCACAGCATCTGGGTCCTCAAGCCTGAAAGCAAAATCGACGGCAAAGGACTCTAGATCTAGCATTTCAAACGAATCTGACGGCTTCTTAGGTCCGTCACTGGCGAGATTCAATTGATTGTCGTTGCGAAGCTTCCAGCTAAAGAAGATTTGAGAGATAAGTCATCCGTACTAAGGGTTGGAAGTCATCATCAGTAGGCAAGCAAGGAAGTTCTCTGACAAGACTCAAATGTTATTGACTCAGGCGGTAGAGACTATGTCTCTGACAAAAAAATAAAGGAAAAAAAAAAAAAGCTAGGAAAATGTGAAAGGTTCACGGACATGGCAACTGGCAAGAAATGAGAGTAGAAGAAGATTAATAGTAAGTAATGGCTAGGGTTTGGAAGTGAAGAAGAGTATATTGTACTATCAAGGTGGAAGTAAAAAATCGTACCTTCTCATAGTTGATCGTAATACCAAAACTAATTTATACATGCACTCTAATATGCATTCCAAAATCTAATTCTCTTTCCAGGTTTTTAGTTTCAAGTCTTAGCTAGTTGAGTTTATTTAGACACCACTAAGAAACAATCACAGGAACAAGCAATTAGATTTATTTATATCATAGCAATGAACATATAAAGCGAACATTATTATAACCCGTGGGGTGGTTGGAGTGATTGGACTCACTCCTTAAGACTCACTGAGGGAGAGCTCTTGGATTCTAGTCCACATTCCACCTAAGAGTGGTTGTCAAATTTGGGAAGTGACCATTCCACCTGATCTCTTTCATTTACTGAAAAAAAAAAATGAATACTATTTTATCTAGAAAATATATCATTAGACAAAAAATCACTCATGATAGACCATACGTTTATACAAGTGGGAAGGTAGTCTCGGAGTGGCAACAACTTGTAATGGGGTTCTCATGTAAGTGACCGTCCCTGGGTTTTCGGACATATCAATCTCCTCTAGCCTCAACCATTGAGGTGGGTCCCAACGAAAATGGTGCAACAGGTGTCCCAACATGGACATACCCAATTTGATGCCCAGTTGGGCACCCGGGCATACCCGACGACCCGACCCAAAAGGCAGGAGCCGAAAATCATGGCCCTTCATGTCAACATCATCCTCCAAAAATCGTTCGGGTCGAAACTCAAGCGGGTCTTTCCACACTTTCTGGTCACGGGCTATGGCCCAAACATTGACGTAAACATTTGAGCCCTTAGGGATGTCATAGCCACCGATCTCGAGGGCAGCCTTGGCATGAGTGGGGTTGGAGGGTGTAGCCGGAGGGCTTCCTTGACAATGCATTGTAGGTAAGGAAGGTTTGTCAAGTCGGTTTCATCCATAACCCGATTTGACCCGATAACCCGATCCAACTCTTCCTGGGCCTTTTGTTGCACTCTGGGATTCTTAATTATCTCAGCCATGGCCCACTCAACTGAAACCGATGTGGTGTCCATGCCCGCAGTGATCATGTCCTGCGTTAATTATTTATTTATTTCTCCACTCATCAAAAAGTGGCTTAGTGATTTGAAATTTAAATTAGCTATTTCTATTTGTGAAGAAAATTATAAGGAGATGAGGGTGATAATAAGGAAAGCAGGAATGTTAAAAAAATAATTTCAATTTCCATCTATTTAAACAGACTGACCAACTCAATTTTTATTTGATAACCAAACATTTTTCCAACAGCATCATGATCACATATTTATTGGTGATGACATTAATATTCAACAATTAGAATTGGTGCTCGAAGATTTAGATTTATAGAAATTCATTTAGTGTATCTTTTAAAGTACAAATTAAAAATTATATTTGTGTGTTCTATTTTCGATATATATCAAAGAGACTATCATAACACACCATTCAAATTTCTATATATATGTTCAATTTATTTAATGACTAATTTTTAACAATAATACGAATCAAGAAACCAAAAAAAAAAAAGGGCGCCACTAGAACTAATTATCCCCACTTCCCTCTAAATTCAGATCTTTTGTCCTTAAAACAAAGGAAAAAAGGGAGAGCGAGCTTACCCAAAGGAGTCCAATGATTGTGTCCTCACTAAGGTCATATTCATCCTGCAAAAGAAGCAATGCATTCACAAAATGCTGCTCCTTCGTACCAATGTCATTGTTCTTACATGCATGCTTGTGCTCTTCCATGATGGCTTTAGTAAGTCTGTCCCTTCGAGCCCCATGCTCGGCGAACGCTTTCTCCTCGAACCGGAAAAACCAGCTCAGCCACGGGATGTGCTCTGCGATGGTGAGCGACGCGCCAATTTTGATTCCATTCTCCACAATTCCCTTTAACTCTAGTCCTTTTTCGTCCATTACGCCCTCCATGTTCATGAACCTCTTTCCGAAGACTAGTCTTGTTATGTTGTTGAAAGCTACGGATCCCAAGTAATTCCTCATTGACAAACTTTTCATGCACTTTTCTGATAATTAAAGGTTATATGATCAATAGATCAAATTGAGTAATATGTGATATACTTATTAGTAATTGATAAAGACACACATATTACACACAAAATTCACACATATTAATATGAGATATATTTTAATTACCCATGTCTTTTAATTTCAAAGTAAGGACACACATTGTACATGTACATGAGTAATTAAAATACATGTTATGTTAGTGTGTGTAAATTTTATGTATAATTTTTGTATATCTAGCATTATTGTATATTTATAGCATAGTTTCCTCTATATCATGATTATCATGTTTGTGAGAAAATCAAGTAAAAGGAAATAAAAGAAAATTATTTTAAAATTAAAATGAATGACGGAGATTCTCAAACTACATTTTGTACCATTTATTTTACTTTTGGAAAGAAGAAAACAAAAACCATAAATATTGCTAGACAACCTCCTATTCCATTCTTTTTGCATTAATATTGCATGGTTTGTTAGGTTACCTAGCTTAATTTAATATGATCAAGTGGATTTTGTTCTTTCTTTTTGATTTTTCAAAAAGACAAGAGTTTTTCGCCATATATATGACATGGCAAAAAGTGATTAAATCCATAATATTAGAATTACTATACCGGCCATTACAAAACTTTTATATAAAATTAATAGCATGAATTAAAAAAAAAGTTTAATTTGTGCATACTGAATAAAAGTATTGTTTAATGGCTGATAAATATAGTGAATTGTGTGAGAGATTAAGATTTTTGTTATTTATTTCGATTAGCATGAATCATGTCCTAATTTTTGTCTTCGCGAGATAATACTTCGTATTCAACGAATATTTACAAATACGTAGAAATAATTTTATATGTTTTTTTAATTTGTAAATATAAGTAACATAAAAGAACCCACGCCACCACAAACATCATCTACTCATAGCATTGCTCAATTAGAGTAATTTATATAAATAAGATAAAAAGGACATAAAATGACTTTGTAGTTTGTAATTCAACCCTTTTTTTCTCTTTTTTACGAAACTCACTGTAAAAGTTTTAAGAAATGTGAGAAAATCCCTTTTAATTTTATTTCTACTTTTTAAAAAGCCTTGTAGTTTGACTATTTATGAAATCTAACATTCTCATATAAACTAAATTAGGAAATTAATAAGGAAAACGTACGTACTAGGATCGGTGCAATGCTTGAAAATGGATTCAACCATGGTTGTAACCTCTTCTTCTCTAATGGGTCTAAGAGCTTCAATCCTTTTTTGAGAGAAAAGCTCAAGAGTGCACAACTTTCTCACCTTCACGTAGTGAGGCCCATAGTCAGCCCATATAAGGTCCTTCCCATCTCTACTAAACCTAGCTGCTGATCTACTTCTATACCTATCAGCAAGCTTCAGGTCATGTTTCTTTAGCACTTCTCTCGCCAACTCCGAGCTCGAAACAACGACGTTCAAGGTTGAGCCGAACCAAACGGATATGATTGGCCCGTAGGCCTGAGCCCACTCCGCAAAGCACCGGAACCTCACTGGATTTATGTCGTAGAGGTTACCGACAATAGGCCAAGGAGACGGTCCAGGCGGGAGCTTGAATCGGAGGCGGTGGTAGAGGTTGTGTGCGAGCAAGAGGATGGCAATGGAGATAATACTTAACAGTATTAGAGGGAGAGCCATGATATATTTTCGTGTTGTAGCTATAATGAGTTGGTTCACTATATGCATGAAAAGTTTTAGAGTTCCTTTTTCAATTGACATGTCCGAAAATAAATAAAAAACATTGCAAGTGGATATATATATATATATAGAGAGAGATATACATCTTCATCACTTGTTTATTTTTTCCTTAGCGTACAAGGATGGAAACTTAATGTGGGGCTTTAGGGAGGAAGTTCCACCTATATATATATATTATATCTAGCTGTTGTTCATTATTTATGTTTCTGGTTGGTGGTTCTTTTAATTGGTCGAGAAGGAAAGAGAGAATAGAAGAATTATAAAGAAAAGATAAAAGAAACATGCAGATTTGAGAAATATAATATATACAAGAGAAGTGTTAGATCTGTTCTCCCTGTCTACCAAATTTAATTATTGTTCAATTTATTAAATTACACAAAAGTATAAAATAAAATAAAATAAGAACACATGTAATTTTTACGTGGTTTGGAATCCCTACTCCACAGGGCCACGTCTAGTTATTGACCAATACAAAAGACTACAAACACTAATTGAACTTAAACAAACAACGACTCACTCTGAGATTTTATCGCCTCCGTATATAATCAACTTGTTAGACTTGTTCACAAAATAAAATATCTTT
This sequence comes from Trema orientale, assembly GCA_002914845.1. Lineage (NCBI taxonomy): Eukaryota > Viridiplantae > Streptophyta > Magnoliopsida > Rosales > Cannabaceae > Trema > Trema orientale. The sequence goes on from JXTC01000327.1 coordinate 313,189, forward strand.
GTCGACGAGGTGTTGACTTTTCATCAGCAAATGTTTTCATGCTGGTTTTAAAGTGTCCTGATACTCCTTGCTAAACATTTCTCGACTATGTTTTCGTACTCTGTCGGTAAATCCTATCAACACCAACGTGTAATTCGTTGGTAACAAATGGCCCAATGTGGTTTGTCCTCGAGTTACTTGCCGATAGAGGTTAGTTATAATCCATTGATAATTATTTTTTTACCAACGCGTTCAATAAAATGCATCGGCAAAAGACTGTATTCTTGTAGTGCTAAAAAAAAGTGAATAAACAAAGTTTTTCAATTTTAAAATACTTAGAACATACTTAGATACATTTTCATTTTTTTTAAAAAAATAAAAGGGTGAAGATCTTCTCAAGAATTTGCTTGAGAAAGTTTTGAGAAGATCTTACCAATTATTTTATTTTTAAAAACAAAAAATAAAAGTGTATTCAAACAAGCCATAACGAACTTTATATAAACTAAACCCACTAATTTAATCTATTTAAGGCTCCTAGAAAATGGGCATATTGTTTCAACACGTGAAAATCTATTATAATATATAAGATTGTTCATTCTAATGACTCTTTGGTGTAGTCCAAATTATGTACATACTCAGTTGTTGCCATAAGATGAAAAGTGTATTCAAACAAGCCATAACGAACTTTATATAAACTAAACCCACTAATTTAATCTATTTAAGGCTCCTAGAAAATGGGCATATTGTTTCAACACGTGAAAATCTATTATAATATATAAGATTGTTCATTCTAATGACTCTTTGGTGTAGTCCAAATTATGTACATACTCAGTTGTTGCCATAAGATGCAGTTGTTGCCATAAGATGCCAATATTAAAATACCTAACTAGAAGATATATGAATACTTCAATTCATTCACATCTTTTCAAGTCTGATAATAGTGAACATAACAAGCCTATTTATAGATAAGTGCTAATTCAACTATAAAACTAATTAACACCCTATCTTGGAAGTTTTTCAACACCTTTGCCCTTATTTTAGAACTTGTTTTCAGCCTTGTATAGTCTTCATTATTTGCTTTTCGGAAAAAAAAAAAAAATGCTGAAGCTGAATTGTGAACTATTCATGATGAATGTCGAAGAGTTTACACAAGCTTTCAAATAGGCACATGCTGTTCAGGGCATTGATTCTTATGTCCAATCAATTATGCACCCAAGTAAATGTATAAACTGCAACGACGATTCTTGCGTCCAAGTTGTCTGAGGATATCGCAATAATTAGTATCCAATTCAGTGAGTACAATGTTAAGACTAATATTATTGAGTGTACCATAAAACCACACTTCTAATTCAGCCGAATCTGTTATGTCCTCCCCAACTCGTGCTCCTATGCCTGTGGTCCATAGTCCTCTCCCATGCGTAGAAACTCTACTAGTAACATTGCTAAGTGTGTGCTTTTCCACCTGCGATGACCGTTGACTAGTTTCCCATAAGGGTGTTTTGTTCATTCCCTAAAGTGTTTTGAAGCATCATGCGTTCTCAAAGTGTCCAGTGCCCAAAAAATGGAACACGTCCCGAGTATCAAGCTCCTACATCTTTATCAAAAATCATGACTTCCACTTATCGATGTTTCTTTACTTCTAGCGACATTTGGCACCAACACTAAGCTGGCATCGTGATGTCTAGCAAGACGCGATTCAGGCGAGCTGGTTGTTAGCAGGTTGCACATTGTGCGTAGGCTTCACAGAATGATCGATGGTAAGCACGAGAGCGTCGACGACGACGACGACGCAGGTCAGGCTTAACATCTTGAGGCCGTCTTATGGCATCGGCTGACATTGCTAAGACTAACAAAGGCATTGACAAGCTCGATGGAGAAGGGAGCTCGAAGACACAAGGGCGTGGATCTAGCATGAAACACGTCTAGGCAGGAGGACTTTTTGTATTAGCGACAGGTTGGTGGTAACTGAGATCGGCGGCTAGGGCTGCGTAGCCATGACTTATCTGTAGTGGAGGCGTAATTAAGGCGATTTTCGAAATGCAATAAGGACACAAAAATTAACTAAAACTTTATAAACGTATTGATCTCAATGACAATAAAATATACTATAGAATATATTATGAAGGATTTCTATAAAAAAAAAATTGATTTTTTGTCTCTAATTTCTTATTCTCACAAAGGAATTATCTTTACTTTGCTATTCCTATAGAAAAAAGAAAATTTAGAATACATGTGGAAAAAAAAAAAAGAGGTCTGAGGGAGAGTAAATATGACAACTCATCCCTAAAAAAAGTGACAACTCATATTTAATATTTTGAGGATGTAATAGTAAAAAAAAATATTATAGTGGCAAACTAGAAAATAAAATATTTTATACATAAATTTTAAAAAGAAAAAAATGAGTGGGCCCCATGGCCTCCCACTCCGACCCCTTGGTACTGGAGGTGCAATTAAGTGAAGGAAGCAGGGAGTGGTATCGGCTACTGAAGACCTGCAGACCTAGTCTTTTGTGCTTATTTGTAGGGGTGTCAATTCGTGTCGACGGGTCGGGTTCGTGTCGGGTTGAAATCTAATATATACATAAATTATGTCAACCCGACCCGTGATCCGTCGTGTCAGAAAACTATCAACACTAACCCGACCCGCACCTAAAACGGGTTGACCCGAACCCGACCCGCACAACCCGCTTTGGTGAATAACATCCAACCCACAACCCGATTTTGACCCGTCAACCCGTTTTTGACCCGCCAACCCGCTATGACCCGTATTTTTTTTACTTATATTTTCTTTTTCTAAGGCTATTATTATCTCATTTTAAAATAAATAAATTAGGGTAATTTATAAATATAATTAATAACTTATAATCCCAAACACTTACATTGTACAAATTAAATATATCTATAATAATAGTCATAAATAAATTAAATAAAAAATATTTTTATAATTTAATTATATATATATTTGTTGGCGGGTCAAACGGGTCAAGTTCGTGTCAAGCGGGTTGACCCGAACCCGACCCATTTTTTTATTCGTGTCAGGCTGGTCGACCCGAACCCGACCCGCACCCTTTTTCTTCAACCCTAACCCGCAAAAAATCGTGTCGTGTTCGTGTCGTGTCGTCGTGTCGTAACCCGAATTGCCACCCCTACTTATTTGTTTATTTATTTACTTTTTATTTTTTATTTTTTTTTTCAATTTAAAAAATTCTAAACTCAGTAAGACGAGGATTGAGACAAGAAAATTTGGGGATTTAGATTGAGGAAAAGATAAAAATCAATTGATGTAGCACTTGGGAAGAAAAGATGGAATAGGAAAATTAGATAGAAAAGATAAGAAAATAGACAAATTTGAGAGAGAGAATAATGAAATGAAATCAAAACAGGAAATATGAATACTTCAATTCATGTTCCAATAATTCATCAACTATGACAATAGTGGAAATAGCAAGCATATTTATAAATGAGCAACTAAGAGTCCTAATTCAACTAGAAAATTTATTAAAGGAATTTAAAACAAACTAAACTCTAATAATTTCAAACTAAAAGCCAAAATATCCTCATTTTGTCAAAAAAAAAAAAAAAATGGAGACAATTATAGTACAACTCCTTATTTTTCTACTATGTAAAACCCCTAAAGTCTGACAGTAAAATTTATATCTAATAATTTAGATGGCCTAAGAGCATTAGGTTTAATATGTGCTAAATCACATATGATTTCTATATTTCTATCCTTTATCCGATGAATAAAACTCTCTTTTAGCAATAAATTCTTCCTCCACAAAGTTTTCTACTACTATCACAATTGACGATGAAATAAGATCAGTTAAATTGTGAGAAAGCCTCTTTGTCAGATTGCCAATATATCGGGATTCATTTTTGGTTAGCTTTTATGCGCTTTTTTCTCTGTTCAAATTGTTCTAAATATTCAAATCTATTTAAAACAAGAGTGATTTTATTGTCATCCCGCTTTTTTCTTTCTTTACTTTTTTTTTTCTTCCACTCCCTTTTTAATTAAAAGAGACTTATATACACACCCCACCTTAGAATAATAACACATAAAAAAATGAATAAAAAGAACAATGTATTAAAGGGAACGATTAAAGGCACCACATCTTCAAATTCATTAATCATTATCTCTCCCAATTTACTAGAGTCTTTTCCAATAAATTTTTTTTCTATTTTTTTCCTTTCTATTTTTTTGGGACAATCTATCTCTAATAAAGAAGTTATTTAATGACAAATCAAGTACCTTTTGAGCTTAAGTATTTATGCATTTTCAATATGCTTTTGTCTGCTTTGATAGATTTCGTAAATAAAAGAGAATCAAGGTAAATTTATAGCAGAAAAATGTGCGTTTTGAAATAAAACCTAGACTAAGTCGGGTCCGAACGAGGCAAACTGATGCAAGAATGTGCAAAAACAGTGCTGAAAAGATAAGAAAAAGAATAAGTTTCATCAAGTAGAGTGTCACAGCACTCTAATAAGAGCGTCATGGCGCTCTACCTCTATCAGCAAGGCCATTCGAAGTAGCAGTGCGGCACTACATGCCAAACGCCGTGGTGCACTCCAGCTGATAGATCAACATTTTTTTAGGTTTTCACCTGAGTGCTCAGGATTTACCACCTTTTTCTCGATCCAATGGCCAAGATTCACCCATTTTAGAGCTCTATATACCCATTAAAGCGACAAATCCTAGGTTTGAGAATTGAAGAGAAAAACACAAGAAAGAGGCACAATTCCTAGAGAGATAAAGCTTGAAGTTGGAGAATTCTTAAGGAAGATTTGAGAAAGTTTCTTGAAGTTTTGAAGCCCATCTCCACAAGAGTCTTTCTTTTCCTTTCTCTCTACCCTATTAAGCATATTGTATAATTTTGTTTGGATTTATGAATTTCTTGATGAGATTAGCCATAGATTCGACTACGCTTGGATTGATTCTCTATATTAGGATTTGATGTACCATTTTTATACTTTATTTTGAATAATTTCTTAATTATTGGCTTACTTTCCATTTTCAATTCATTTAAGTTTTTCTTTGTTTATTGCTTCTAATTTATGTTATCAACGAATTAGTTGAACTTAGGTTATGATTTTAATATTTGAGAGAGTTTGATTTCATAAACCGGAATTAAGAAACATAATTTAAGTAGTTGTGAAACCGAGAGGAGATCAACACTTAGATAATCAAATTAGGAAGTTCTTAAGGGTTAAAACTTAATGAGTGCTTAAACAACCTAGTTAGATAGAAATATCAACTTGGGTACTTAACTTAGGTATATTATCTCATGCGACACTCGAGAGAGGTAACAAGGTTAGATTAGGTCTCTTGATTAGTGAATTGAGTAGAATTAGGCTGATAATTACTTAATTTGACGAATGTAGTAGTAATTAGGGGAAATCAAGTCCTTTGCTTATTAGTACATAGTACTATCCATATTTTATTTATGTATTTCTTTTTATCTTTGCTTTTATTTATTTAATTTTAAATTCATTTGGTTAACTTTAGAGTAATTAAGGGAAATCAAGTTCTTTGCTTATTAATACATAGTATTATCCATATTTTATTTATGTATTTCCTTTTATCTTTATTTTTATTCATTTTAATTTAAATTCATTTGGTTTTTGTGCCAAGATAAAGTTAGGTTATGATAATTTTGGTACTTAGTAATGAATCTAAAACTTAATATCTGTGAGATCGACCCTTCTTGCTATTGTACTAGTAAATTCTAAGTTTTATTAGAACGAGCTAGATTAGATAATAGGATATAAATATATAATTTAATATTGGCATTCCAAAGACAAACACTAATTATCAATCTCCTTCACTTCCAATTTCTCTGGTAATCTCTTCAATTGTAAATTAAAACAATTTTTTAAAGTGGAAGATAACAAGTACTTAAAAAAGTTAAAAAATATATACTTATACACATATTGTACCGTATTATATATGAATATATATATATATTAAGAATCTAATAAAAAATTGAATAAAAATTTGAGTTTATAGATTGGGTGATCGAAGGATGGTATGTTGTATCTAATTTTAGTTTTATCATCTCTGTCTAGTTTTTTTATTTTATTTTATTTTATTTTTAATGAAAGGTGATATGTTTATCCTCAATTATAATGTGGTAAATAGATAAAGCCGTAAACTTATATATAGCTTTGTATTTTTTTCTTTTTTTTTAAAAAAAAATTATATTGTTGTTTGTTTCTCTCATCATAGATCATATTTTTCATCAAAAAAAAAAATAGAAACTATCAATTCATTTTTTTAGTACATGTATAGGGAAAAAAAAATTGGTTTTGAAGGTGATTGGGTTGCTTTTAACCCGGCTTTTATGTTGTTATATTTTGTCTTTTTATTTATTATAGATGTGCGTGTTGGGTGTAAATATTGTTCTCCTTAATAAAATCCCTATTTACAAAAATATCCTAGTGTATATTAGTCTAAATGCCTTTATATAGCGTTAATTAATAGAGCCACCCCCCTCTTTTTTTTTTTTTTTCTCTTCACACCTGTTATTAAATGATAGATTAATGATTTTTTTTTTTTTTACAAGAATATCCTTATATAAAATGACATAAATATCCAAATACTATATTAATGAAAATTTTATTTTTTAGCACACCCCTTCAAATACATTTGATAAAGTATTTAGATCAAAAAAATAAAATCAAATGACAATTTGATTGAATTTCTATAGTTATGGATGAACCAATTACAAATCACATTTATCATGAAGAGACAAATCATCTCAACTTGAAGAGGCAATGACCTTGTTTCAAAATATGGAAGAGAATCAGTTAGAACTTGATATTGTTATTTACACTATCCTGATTGAAGGCATGTGTGTTCCGGGGGTGCTTTTTGTGATTTAATTAGAGAAGAATTAATTAAGCATAAAAATACTTAATTAAAGATAAGTAGAATAGTAGTAGAAAATAGAGAAAATGACGTGGAAAATTGTAACGATACAATTCCACGTGTCAGAAAATTATTAGTGTTTTTGACAGCTCAACCTGCAAGTAAACATGTGTGGATGGTTTTAATGACCATCACCACGTGTTAGATAGCCAGTGTTTCTGACGCAGGTGATACCGGCCATTTGGTCAGGAACAAACAAAAAGATGGTTAGTTTTCTGACACAGGTGATTCCAGCCATTCGGTCAGAAATATAAATAAATAATACTAAAAAATAAATAAATAAATAATTAGAAAGTTAGATCTTTGACACAGGTGATTCCAGCCATTTTGTCAAAGATAAAAGAAAATAAAAGTACTGAATTTAACGTGAACGGTTGCAAACAAGGGTCGTATATGCTACAACTCAGCTTGCTAAACAACTCAGAATCACGGGTCTGCGATTATTTAAAGTGCAGAATTTAAATGTTAGCACAATATATATAGTTAGCACCCTATAAACATTTGGAACAATAAAAAAAAATAATAATAGGGTTAGTAGCTCAATATTTCTAAAATAATAATAATAATAATAATAATAATAATGTTATATATATATATATATATGTATGGAAGAAGAGAAAGGTGGTGGTATTACTAAATAAATGGCAGGAAGGTTTGAGAGAGAATGAGTGTACGATGATGTAGAGTTTTGAACAAGAGACAAGAACAAAAGCTTAAGGGAATTAAGCAAAGAGAAAGGAAGTTTTTTATACTTCGTACAAAAAGGAACAAAAGGAAGAGTGATGCATAATCAAACCAAAAAGACGAATTGCATTAATGAAGAAAATGGTTGATGTGACAAAAAAACATGGCAGCAATCTGTAAAGAGAGAAAGATATATATATCTTTGTATTGATTGGTAATGGAGTTCACGTGTAGGGTAACTACAAAGAAATGAAAGAAAGCATTTAATGCTTGTAAAAAAAAATGGAAGTTGTATTGGCTTTTTCTTTCTAGAGAAGATGCTGCTGTTTGGTGTTAGAATTGACAAAACAATAGATAAGAGGTGATTGGACGGTAAAGTAAAGGTTAAAGAGAGCGAAAGTAAAAATGGAGCTGATTATATTTATCAGAGGTTTTTTTTTT
>JXTC01000327.1:321678-336108 GCA_002914845.1 Trema orientale
CAAGATATCAAGAGCAGTGGAATATACTAATGAAATGATGGGAAAGGGTTTCTCTGCAGATGCTTCAACTGCAGAGTTGTTTGTTCATTTGATATATAATGGTGAATTAGATACGTCTCTGCAACCATTGATCCGAAAGGATTCATAAGGTCTATCTTTGTCCTTGGAATGTTTATTCGTTGTTACATGAAAATTTTAGTTAAGCTTTCTTTGGCATTCATCTGTATGTTCTTTGTTATAATATAATTTGGATGAAATATTGGCTGAAGAATCTTTGTTATAATATAATTTGGATGAAATATTGGCTGAAGAAGGAAAATGACGTGTGAATGTGATGTATATTTACTTCTTATAAATAGTTAATAAATATTATAATTTATGGTTTAGAAATAATAAATCAAGAATCCTAAATTAAAACTTAAGACCTCTATCTTCATGAATGCTTTAGAGAAAGGAGAAAAAAAGAATGATAGAAAAGTTAAAAGAAGATGGAAATTTAAACCGTAACCTTAAATAATAACTTACAATCTCCAATTTCTTCAGCGAAGGAGGAACAAAGAAAAAAATATATCGATAGTTTTAGTGTTTCAAATCTTAGAAAAATAATTTTTAAAATTGTAAAAGTTTAAAGAAGAATCCAAATATATGTGGTTCTTCAAAAGAATCAAAACTTATTAGAGGTGTGCAAAAATAAATTTTATTGAGTTTCTGTTGTCCAATTTTATAATTGAAATACTTTCGAAATGTGTGGAAAAAGAAGGTTTTCAACATTTCAATTTTAGTAAGGGGTTTACTTAGAAAAAAATGGAGAGAGAAAAAAAAAAGAGTGGAAATAGACAAATCCATTAATAAAATTTTATTTCTTAGACCATCTCTTCTAACTTACCATATATAATACATTTGTATGAAATTATGTCATAAATATTAACATATCAATTTTCATAACCATATATAGATGAATAAACTAAATAAGATGAGGAATGAAGTTTTGATTTTACGCATAATTTTTATGTTAAAAAGGTAAGCTTTTTAATTAAAAAAATTAATTTCATTTATTCTTTTCGTTCTTATTTTGTTTTGTATAGGAATCTTATTCTCTATGAGAATAGGAAATTGGATTTGTTGTAATCTTGATTTTTTTTTTTTTGGTAAAGTTTTTATTATTTATTTTTCTTTTATTTTTGGTATATGTATGATAATGGCAATCTCCATGCTCTTCTCTAATAGAATTTTTTTCTTAAAGAAGAATAAACCTTTCAGGGTGTGTCTATAGTAAGGCTACCTAAATATAGCCTTAGGTGAGGGTATTCAATAATAAACCATTGGATTTAAAATCTAAAGTGTGGATGGAGTTATAACTAATTGGCATACATAGCCTGTACCACACACGATAAATCCTCTAGAGAACAACCCATCCCTAACCTCTGTCGCCATATATGAAACCTTGAAGGTATTTCTCTCTCTGGTTCAAAATCTATCTCTCCATCTCTCTCTCTCTCTCTCTCTCTCTATAAAAGTTAGGGATTCTTAAACGACCTAAATTAAAGACTGAAAACAAGAACGAAATAGATTATGGAAAAAGTTGATATCGCTTATGCTTTCTGGGAACCCATGAAGTTTGAGTCGATAGGTATAATTGGATCTAAGTATGAGGTCCTTAAACTTTTCCGTCAAATACATTGGGTCAGTGTTTGTCTCTGTTTTGGCCTTCCATGGACACTATGAAAAAAGTAGAGCACCTGTTCGTCTTTACCATGACCATGACCATCTATGGCTCATCTCTCCATAATTTGTGGCATTTAAAAGGAAAAAAAAATTTATAAAAAAAATATTGATGACAAGATAAAGTAACTCTTCGATATGCTCTACCATTATCTCTATCTTCACTATTAAAAATGAAAATAAACAACACTAGATTAACATCAAATCCGAGAAACTGAACCTCCTCTTAGTTTGATTTTGTTTAGAATCAATATTTATTTTTTTCCTTTTTCTTATTTTTTTAATTGATTGAAAGATAGTTCATTGAATTGAAAAAGAAATAAACACCATCTAATTATTAATACCAGTATCATAATGCAAACCAAAACAGCCAAATATTCTCAAACTAAATACCCAGATAGCATTCAACTATAATACTGGAACTATTCCAAAACACCCAATCGGAGCGGGGGTGACATCGACGACGTAGTTACATTATAATTAAAAAAACTAAAAGGAAAGAGAAAAGCTGAAAACAAAAAATAGATATTTTTTCTCTCATTATTGCTCCTTTGACAGGTTTACGGTACTCCGTCTCTATGAATGAAAATGTAACTGTGGAAAGAAAGGAAGAGATTATACAGTCGTGTATTGTGCCCTGCCCTATGGAGAAAGAGGATAATGATCACCTTTTTTTTTTTTTTTTTTGCTAGAGAAGAGGAAAATGGTCTTGAAAGACAGAAGAGGCCCAGACGGTAATTCTCTTTCTTACTTTGTCTTTTTGTCGTTTTCTGTTTGAGTTATACTTCTGTGTTTTGCGATAGATCAAATGTTTTATTCTCTAAGTTCTCTAATCAACCGTCAATTTACATCTGGCAGTTTGCAAAACAAAAGCCTTACATAGAGCTATTTTACGAAGCCCTACTATAGACGCGCCCAACTTTTCATTATCTATTAATTATTAAAAAAAATACTAAAAACGACTTTTTTTTTGGGTTTAGTTTTCATATACACTTGCTTAAGGCATCTCCAAACCACTCCTCCATTTTGGTGTAACTTTTACTCCATTTTAGAATAATTTTCACTTCAGACAGTAACTCCATCTCCAATCCATTACTCCATTTTTTAACACCAAAAAAAAAATATATTCCTGATATATTCATTTTTATCTATTTTTTAAATAACTATTTTCTAATTTCTCACTATTTATTTATTTCACCAAGAACGCCCACGTAGAAATATTTTTCACGTATTAATTTAATAATATGTTTTATTATTTAATAAAGTTGTAGAAACTAATAGATCAATAAAATATATTCTATCAACTAAAATTATATTTTACATTTTTTGCATTATGTTTAGTGTTCAAATAGTTTTAATATTATGTCATTTTAGTTAATGTTCATATATAGGTTTTATATTTTTACATTGCAAAATTGATATTTTATATTATTTACATATTAAATTTACTCAATATAAATTTAACCATAAAATAATAATAAAGATATGAGACATAAAAAGGAAGTTTTTTATTAGAACTATGTAATTAGGGTCAAAACTAAAAAAATATACTTTCATCTATGGACTGTTTTGCAAATAAAAAAAATAGAAAAGACAAAATTGGCGTTTGTGAACATTACCATACTAATATTGGTATGAATTGTCACATTGGGCCAAATGCCAAAATGGCGTCCAAAAATAGCACTGGGTTGGGCCAACTCTGTAATATCCCGAAATTTTAACTCTTATGTACATAGATTTTGATAAATAAACTGGGATAAAATAGGCAGTGTTAGCCTCTTTATAAAAGGTAAAATAATATTATATTATATAGTAATGGTAATTAGTAAGAATTTTGTAAGGCGAATAAAAACTTTTTTCTTTTAGTCTTGTTCAGAAAACTGTAGAGACTTCCATCCATTGATACATGTATGTTTATTACAAACAATACTAAAAACATACAAGTTCAAAATCACTTTACAAGCGGTACTGAAAAGTAGATAAGTGTTCAAAGTCACTCAATCTTTCTTTATTCAAAGCAACAATAAAACACAATATTGCATCCACCGTTTGTCGAAATGTCCATATACATAGTCAGGATAGGAGTTCAGCATATATTCACATGCTTGAGTATCAATCATCGTTGACTGCAAAGTAAGAATTAGTGAGTGATAACTCAGTAAGTAACATTATGCATAGCTTTCTTATGATCATTTCAAAATAGAAAGAAAATACAATAAATAAATAGAATAAATAAAATAATCGTAACTTAACGTAGGACCCTTTGTAAACTATACTGCCTGATCAGATCACTAGACTTGTCGCTAAGCCACATAACATAACATGAGTAGCCACAACATAAATAACATGGAGGTTTTTATATGAAAACCATATTAACCTCAGTGTACACCAGAGGCCATTCCCATATTGCAAACATATTAATCCATGCTAGGATCCAACCCGTTAAGGGCACAATTTTCACATATCTGGGATGCTGGCCCACCACGTCTCGTGTCTACCCTATCCTTCTAGACAACATAGTACACAAAACATTTCTTTTCTCTTCAAAAATCAAGTCTTATAAAACACATGATATAACTTAAAATGAAAAACATTTTTTTTAATGCAATGCATATACAATGATATGTGTACATTTTATTGAGGCAAGTATTACATATTTACATAATTAATACAATTCACATAATGTTCTTACATTGCAGGTGAAATGTTACTAATCTCAATTCCGAAATTTCTATCTCTTTGCTTGTGAAATGCTCTTTACTCAAGGTACAAGTTATGTGTCTCTATTATCTAAATAATGAGAAATTCTTTTTGATTATTATATAAACCATGTATTATTTTAGACTTGGAACTATTGATATATTCCCATATTAACCTAAACATGAGAATATAGACACTAGATAGTAACAGCTAAAAAAAATCAAACTACATATGTTAATCATGAACTAAACATTAATTCTTCATAAACTGTTTGTCTTTCATTTTTTTAAAAATAAAATCGGCAAGTACAAATCATTTTAATAGTATCATATAATAAAGTCTACAAATAAATACAATACTAGTGGCAGTAAGGAAAGATCTATTAAATTGTATACGATCAAATGATTCCGAACTTATAGACTTAGACTTATAAAGAAAGTACCAACATGTATATGGAGAATTTAAAGATGTTTAAATTCTAGTTATAAGTCTAATAATTCAAACATGCACTTGTGTCTACAATACATACAAAATTCTCAATTTTCTAACCCAAATGATAGCTTAAGAACTTTGGTAATGTTACACACATATATGTATAACAAAAGAAATATTTTTATTAATGTGCTTGTAATTAAGGGATCAACTTATTGCTTTTACGTGTATATATATAGCAAAACCATAAAAGTAGAAATTATAGTTAAAATAAAAGAAAATATTACTACCTGCCAAGAAACTAGTACATATATTCCACTTTTCAATTCATGCACATATATATAAAATTTCACACTAACCTACTAAATAAATAATTATGTACGAATAGAAATCTTCAGGTTCATTGCTTAAAAAAAAAAACACACATAGGTGTATATATACACAGACACACACACACACCTACTAAATAAATAATTATGTACGAATAGAAATCTTCAGGTTCATTGCTTAAAAAAAAACACACATAGGTGTATATATATACACACACACACACACACATATATATATATATTTTTTCCTTATACCTTCTAACAACTTCTCACATATAAAGAAATTAGACATATCTATACATGTATAACTTGTCTCATATAAAGAAGCTATATATATATATATATATATATATATATATATATATGCTCTAAATTTCTTTTTCCCAAAAAAAAATAAATAAATAAATAAAAGAAGCAGGCAATGTCAAGGACTAGCCTTGTGTTAAAACTATATGCAACAAAGATTTCATGCCCAAAATTTAAGAGCTTCTCAAGTTGATTCTAATCCCTAATGGTGCCTGCTGACAAGGTGTTAAACGTATGAGGACGATCAATGACTATGAGGACAACCCAAGAAGAGTGTAGATAACCATATGTCAGTATATGATTTCGGATCATCTACGGCAACAAATTGCTAAAGACGAGGTTAGCCAAGTGTTACAAACTAATGACAACAAAGATTTCATAGGCCAAAAAAAACCAAGCTTTAACCAAGCAAGGTTATTTTGTCTAAATTCATCAAGGAAACACGAGGAGCTTTTTGCTTGTTCCTTCTCATTCTTCGGGAAAGAAAAGATAAGACTTCCTGAAAAAAGTAAAATTTTTCATTTTTTCTCGGTTTTGTTACAATTTTACATTTTTTTCTCTTTCCTTTTTTACAACTTTGCTATCCAGATAATTGTTACATAAACTGAACTGAAGAAAAATGCTACTAGAATGAACAAGGATGGAAGCTAGAGAGTTCAACAACCTTGCTCTATACAGACATTACAGAAAGCGGTAAACTAAACATTACTCTAGTACTGTTGAGTCCCCAAACTAACATCATCCAAAGCATATCGCTCTGCTCCGCATTCAACGGGGCTGCTGAATGCGACGTGGGCTGTATTTTGGATTCATGGACTTGGCTGCCTTCTCTGCATATTTTGCTGGTTGTTGGAACTTGGGACTTCTTTCCTCTGAATACTTCATATTCTGTATCAGTGCCTGAGCATCCATTGCTAACCCAGCTGTCCAGATCAATGAAAGAAACATTATAAGTCAAACTATTCAATTGATTCCAAACAATTGCAACTAAACAATTCTTGAGTTATTCAATATAGTATCTTTCATACCATTTTCATGCATTCTGTTGGAAGGCAACGGAGACGACTTCTCTGCATCGAGTTCAGAAAACCTAATAAACTCTTCAAACTGAGCTTCTATATTGGAGAACTCATCACCAGCATCAAGATCAAATGTCTCAGGCAACAAATCGGCTACATTGTCAACGACATTCTCTGCATTACCATAAAAACCGTCCTCATCTTGATGTTGGCTTAGCCAGTAGTCATGGAACCATGGCGAGGTTGTCACCAGTTGCCACCACTCGGGGGAGAAATCTTCCACTTGACGAAAAGCAGCAGGGACAAAGAGAGGAGCATTGGGGTTCAGTGTTGACCTTCCTCCTGAGACTAGTGCCATCCTTTCCAATCACCTCGAATTGTGCTTCTTATCTGAATCAAACAACAAAATTAAGAAACAAGATGACAATCATTTCAAAATGACTGGAACTAAACCAAAAAAAAAAAGTGCACATCGAAAATAAACTTTTTAAAGCCTAGTTCCAAAATAAGACCATCAAATAACTTTCTGGTTTTGCTCACAACATATGAGTTACTAATGCCTGCTAACAAGGTATCAGATCTATCACTACAATTAAGGAGACCATGAAGCCAACCTAAGCAAGCAGAGTGGAGATAAAGCACCAAAGACCAATGCAATATAACTAAGACACTGAAAGCCAAATTCGGGCATAACCGTGTAACTTATTATAATCTTCACCACAATTAAGCTCTTTAATATCAACAAAATTCAAGATCATGAATTTAAGTCCTTTTTTTAACTAATAACATCAGCATCGCAAATATCAATCAAAAAACAAAGTTCACAATACCGCTTTGAAAAAATTCCCAAAGTATCATCGCTAAGATTGTTCAGAAAAGTTAAATCATATTCGCGGAAAACGAGTTGCACAACACTAGTACTTCTTTGATGTATTACTATTCCATAGTACTTAACATATTTATGTAGATGAACAGACAAACACTAAGGCAACTGATACTCTTCAAACTCATATATGCCATTACCAACAAAATCAACCACTCACTCACACTGTCCAACCTAATGAAATAAGTCCATTCCACCGTTTAATTTTTGGGTATGAATAAGATCAAAAAACAAGGGCATTAAATGACCAATTTGTAAACTTAAAAAATAATTAACAGTCCATCACAAAATAATCCTTGTCACAATACACTCCTAGATCAAAACATTCATCATAGATGGTGACAAAATCAGAAGCAATTTTAGGGTTTTTTTTTTTTTTCCACAAAAAGACCAAATTTTTCACCACAAGTCGTATAGAACCGATCATCATCGTGATTAAGCCACAATTATTATAACTACTTTAAAGACACCATCTTCTTCGTTCCTCTGCTTCGGTTTTCTTACAGAATCAAATCTGTCATCAATCACCAAAATCATTTCAAAAGCTTCTTCTTCACAAAACCCATTAAGTTCCCACACTTAGTCGATTATTGAAAACCTAAATTCAAAATTTGTGAATTTTCCTTTCTTTTCTTTTCTTCCCTTTTTCTTTTCCTTCGTTTTCACAGGAACCAAACAGAGACACTCAAAATTGACCAGTTAGCCGATACACGCAAAAAATTCAAAATTTAATCCGAAAAAAATGAAATTAAAAAAAAAAAGTTATTCCAAAATTAAAGTTGTATACAGATTTAATACCTTAATCGGAGAAATTTTCCTTCTCTGGATATTTTCCTGGAAAGATAAAAGGTTCAGACCACTTCAACGAGAATTATACGCGTAAAGGACTTGTAAGAGCCTGGGCCCTTATATAGGGCGAGCGATACGAGCCTAGTTGGTTCGGAGCTACGAAGCTTAGGTTCGGAAAGCCCACTAATTGGGTTTGTACGGCCTGCAGAACTGACAGCTTCCGGTACTCGGTTTACACGGTATGTGTCTGGCCTTCCTTCGTTGACTTTGACTATCATTTTTACACGGTTTGGTTATATGGCCAATGAAATCGCGCCACGCAATTACGCTAAATGATTTTTTCTTTTGCCCTTTAAATAAAGGGGATGGCTACGGTAGGGGCATCCCTACGTAGGGTCATGCCTTAATTATCGTTGGATGGGAATCTGTGGGGAATAACGGGAATCTGTGGAGAATCTATTTATATACAGATTCCCATCCAACGGTGAATAGACAGGGCCCTACGTAGGGGCGCCCCTACTGTAGACGCGCCCTTAAAGAAAATGACTTAAACCGAAGTATCATCCTTTTTTTTTTTACCTGAAATTTACTATATAACAAAGTTAAAAAATTTATACCTAAATATTCAACTTATTTAATGATAAATATAAAAATACAATATATTCTTTAAAAAAATAAATATTTAACTATAATTTTTAAAATATAAACGTCTGCTTAAACTAATTTATTAAATTGATCATTCACCTAATTTTTTCTTTTTTGGAGATGGGGAATAATTCATTTAATTGGTTAGAGGTGGTTTGTTTTCCACTCATAAAAGAAAAAATGTGTAATGGAGAAAGTTATGAATTTCTTTATTTTGAAATAATACACGAAGTTATACATTGTAATAGAATAAAAATGTTATAGCTTGAATGTTCTCCGTAAGAAATTGAGATAAGATATTAATTAGACATAATGCCCTTATCACATTTTTATGTTTTACAAATACGATCTTAAGAAGCAGATTTAGGAAAGATAATTTGTCCATGTTTTTGAAAGTTTATGTATGTGAAAAAAGATAATTTGATTCAAATTTTATGGTATAATAGGATATTAGATTATTTACGTACACTTGGTCCAAAAAATAAAGTAAATACGCAAATACAAACCTTTTTTTTTTTTTTTTCCCGATCTCAGTAAAGGAAATCACTTTAGTTAATATTAATAGAAACAGTTTCGTCAAAAAAAATATATAGAAACAGAATATGTATGGTGGGGCCAACCCATGTGAGCACTTTTGACTTTTGGTATGATTAGTAATACCTAATCCACGACTAAGAGAAAATGTTTGTTATATCAACGGCCAATATGATTTCAATAAAGCGATGACGTGTCACCTTTTGGTGGGACCATCTTAGGTTACCCTTATCCCTATTGTGCGCGTTCTGCACATGGCTTGTTGGTCGATAATGTGAGAGCAAGAGTTAGGAGTTAGATCACCATTCATATCCTGCCAACCTAAAGTTATACATATTAATCATATCTTAACAATTATCATCATCAATATTCATAAAAAAGAATTAAAAAAAGGGAATAATGCCACTCCTTGAAAGATAATTAGCATTATCATTCCTACTGTTTTCATAGAGGAATTGTGAGATGTATACAGCTCTTTTGTTGTAGGCTTTGTGGGCCCACACAGTACAAATAAGGAAATTTCTGACTAGTTTTTTTAAAAATTAGTTTTTTTAATGGGTTAAAATATAAAAAAAAATTATCTAATAAAAGTAAATTGTAAAAAAAAAATACCATGAGGTATACAGCTCTTGTGTTTTTACCGAAGCCTTAATGTCCTTTCTTCACCGTTAATATTTCCTATACTCTCACGTGAATCATCGGTCAATATATCCTCCACTGTGGCCATTAACTATTCTCTATTACTTTGTTATTACCATCATCCTTTCTTTACTCTGCCACCACTCCTACAATTCCAATTTTATGTTTTAATCGTCCATCATCACCTGATAATCCTTTTATTCTTTTTATTCCTTTCATTTACTTGTCCAACCCTTAGTCATTCCCATCTCCACGTTATCAAACTTGGCTTCCAAGTTATTTACATCATTCGTGTATATATATATATATATATATATACATATACATATACTTGTAGGTTGCCAATCTAGTGGGTATTTTTATTTTTTTTTTACCTATATGTAGTTTTTTTTTTTTTAGCCGTTAGATTATCATCTAATAGTAATCTAACGGTTATAATGAAGCGCATGAAAAGATGTGCATCATTAATGCTTTTTCTCTTTCTTACTTTTTAATATTAAAAAATATGCATGATAAATTTTTATTGGCCAAAATGATATCTATGTATAGGTAAAAAAAAAATACCTACTGGATTGGTGCCCATACTTGTAAACATATATATATATATATATATATACTCATCTACACATCAATATTCTAATTTCTATCTATCTAATTTTCCTATCTCGAGCTTAATTTTGTGGTTCATTTAATCACAAAATTTATTATCTTTATTCTAATTTTATAGATTTTGGGGTACTGACTACTTCTCGGATCAATTTCTCATATTCCATATCTTTATGGTACTTATCAACTAACATAACTGCTAACATTTAAATTATACAATTTAAATTACTCGCAAATCCGTGTGGAAAAATTATTTAGCAAGCTGAGTTGTAGTTTATACGACCCTTGTTTGTAACCGTTCACGTTAAATTCAGTATTTTATATTCCTGTTATTTATTTTTAATATTGTTTATTATATTTCTGATAGAATGATTGGAATCACCTGTGTCAGAAAAACTAAGCATCTTTTTGTTTGTTTCTGACCAAATGGCTAGTATCATATGCGTCAGAAATACTGGTTATCTAACACGTAGTGATGGTCATTGAAACCACCCACACCTGTTTACTTACAGGTTGAGTTGTTAAAAACGTCAATAATTTTCTGACACATAAAATTGTATCGTTACAATTTTCCACGTCATTTTCTCAATTTTCTACTATTATCTTATTTATCATTAATTAAGTGTTCTCACGCTTAATTAATTTCTCTCTAATCCAATTACAAAAGAGCACCCCGAAACATTAAAAGGCGACTCCATTAAGGAGTAGCAAAGGGAAATTGTATTTTCTCAATACTCCCAAAATCTGATCTTTCATTTTAGACCTCTGTCCAACTCATCTTTTAAATTTTCCTCTGTCAAATTTTTATCCTGAAATTCTGCTAATTCATCTTCTTGAAACTTTGTCAAATTTCTTTCCAAAATTTCTGTTAATTTTTTTCGTCCTGAAATTCTGTCGAATTTCTGTCCCCCTCTTTCTAGAAATTTCCTCTTGTAAAATTCATTTCTTTCTTTATTTCTTTCTACAAAATGGCAGACGAGCGAAATTCGGTAATCAATGTCGAAACTCAATCTCTCCTTATTAAATTAGTAACCTTGCTAGACAGTATGAGACAAACTCAAGCAAATATACAATTGTCTCGCGTCAAAATTCTCCAAAAGATTACCAATATCGAAAAATCTCATGGAGTCGGGTCTTCTACTCTAGCTCCACTTCACAACAACAATTCTCATGTCTCAAATCAAGACCATGCCAATCCTATTGCTACAATTTTAACTAGTACTGACAATGAAGATTCCAAAAGTTTTATTACAAAAGAATACAAGAAATCCTTACAAAAATATTTTCAAAAAGTGGCATTTTTATAATTATTTTTGTTAGACAATCATTTTATCCAAAATAATTATATGGTGTTGAACAAGGCTGTCTCAACATAATTTGGGGCCCTAAGCGAAATTTTAAAATAGGAGCCTTTTCTTAAAAAAAAAAAAATTTAGACGATTTATTTAAAAATTAATTTTTCTTGCTTTTTAGATGCAAAAGAATTAATCAAATCTTTGTATTCAAATTTATTCAACAAATCTTTTTCAATAGACAACATAGCTAATCCACTTAATCGTTCTTGTGACATAATTAATCTTAAGTAAGATTTTATTAATTTTAGCTTTAAAAAACTTCTTTCTGCAGAAGCAATCGTCACTGGAATTATTAATAATATTCTATAAGTAATATTTGTATTTGGAAAAGAATCTACCCTTTTAATATAATCAAGAATTTCAATAGGACTACTATTTTCCTTTCGTAAAAGTTCTCTTAACACTTTTAATTCTAAAAACGAATCTAAACCATCAATGTCAGAAAGTCCATCATATTTTAGAACATCTTCAAAATTCAAAGAATTTCTTTTCAAAACATCTTCATCCAATAACTTTTGTTTCTTAAAATTGAATAAAAACCCAAAAAAAATTTCATATACTTGAAACTGCTCAAATCTGATTCTAAGTGTAGAAATAACTTGATCAATCATGTAAATAAAATATTCAATTTGAAATGATTCTTGAGCAGATTCTATTTTATCACAATCAACATTTTCATCAAATTATTTTTTTCTACGAATCAAACGTTTTTCACAAAATTTGGGTTCTATGTTCATATCATTTGCAATCTCTTTAGCTGAAATCATTGCAGACACAAATCCATTTTCCCTATAATTTTCAAAATAAGAAAGAAGACCTTTTAATTGATTAATAGCAACATCAATATGCATATCTTTACTTTGCAAGCTTTTACTAACTGAATTAATAGCGAACAAGATATCAAACCAGATAGTCATGCCTAATAAAAATTCAAAATTCTCTAATTCATATGTTGCTAGACATTTAACTTCACTCTTTATTTTAGAATCTTGACTAGTTTCTTCTAGTTCATATAAAGCATCTCTCATTTTTGGAGCTTAAAATCTAATTGCCTTAACACTCTCAACACGACTTTCCCAACGAGTTTGTGACAATGTTTTAACAGTAAAATTTGATATGTGATTTTTCAATATTTTCCATCGTTTTGTTGAAGAAGAGAATAATAAATATATGCGTTATAAAACTCCAGAAAATGATACAGCCTTAACACAAGAGGTGCCGAAATCGCAAAGTACTAAATTTAGATTATGACAACCACAAGGTATATACAATACTCTAGGATTTATCTCCAGTAATCGTTTTTGTACACCTTGATGTTTTCCTTTCATATTAGAACTGTTATCATATCCTTATCCTCTTACATTATTGATGTCAAGTTTCAGGTTTTCAATTTCTCCTATAAGTTCACTAAAGAGGACTTTTCCAGAAGTATCATCCACTTCTAAAAATCCCAAAAAATATTCTACTACCCTTATTGGACTTGCTGACATATCTACACACCTCAATACAATAGACATTTGCTCTTGATGACTTGAATCTGGAGTACAATCAAGTATAATAGAAAAATATTTTGCCTCTTTGATTTTTTTCAAAATTGTACTTTTGACTTCAAGTGCTAAAATTTGAATCAACTCATTTTGAATATTATGTCCCAAGTAATATTTTTGAATCTCACCATTTTGAATACGTTAGATATGTTCTTGCATTATTGGATCAAATTTAGCAATCATCTCAACTAGACCCAAAAAAATTCCATTATTCTCTTGATAAATCTTCTCTCTCGTTATTTCTACGAAATGCCAAATTGTTCTTAGCTAGATTTTTAACAATAGCGATTATTCTTACTAAAACATTTCTCCAATACTCCTTCTCTTTGTTGATTCTTTCTTGGACATCTCTATCAATAGTTCTATTTTTTACCAATCTCAACTCTAAATCAGCCCAAGCACTCATATTAATTATGTGTTCATTACTTGTTTCATGACTTTTAAGTTTGACTCCAAGATTTCTCCAATCATTAGTTCCTTCATTACCTAATAAATGATTCATGCTAGACTTTGTACCAAACAATTTACAACAAAAGCAATATACTCTGTCAAAATCCTTTGAATATACCAACTATCTTCTATCATGTCTTTCTCCATTTGATAGTCTTTTCATGTAATACAAAGTAGAGAAATGCCTAGAAAGTTCATCTTTTGGAAAATTTATGTTACTTTCTCTAATTGAACCTTTTTCCACCAATAAATCTCTCAACTTATTGTCAATATTTTTCCATCTTCCTGGATCATAAATATTATTCATAGAAACATCACACAAATTATCATTAACATCTTTAGTTTCTAATTTACCAATTTCATCTTCTTCTTTATTTGCTTGACCTTCTTCATCATCCTTTACACCATTACATATTTCATCATTCTTATCCTCTATAGAATTTTCTACTATTACTTCAACATCTCCTAACTCAT
>JXTC01000327.1:340875-351429 GCA_002914845.1 Trema orientale
TGCAATGTCGTACTAGTAGGGTAAAATTACCGTATTACCCCTCTAGTACATATTTACCTTTGAGTTGCTATTTTTCATCTAATGGATAATAGTTGACTACGGTGTTTGTATCTGCTTATACCAATACAGTCAAATTCATATAGTGAATACCGGGGTCTTGGTTTATATTATATAAGTACTTGAAAAAACTTAAAGTGACATTATATGCATGGTGTCCATTATGAAAAACGTTCTACACATTTCATACACCTTATCTTCCAAGATACTGGAGTTCGAACTATAAATCAGAACTAGTTATTTAGTAACTCAAAAAGACAAAACACATGAAAGTAAGTTCGTTAATCACTAGGATTAAGGTTTTCTACAATAGTGCTAGATTAGTGAAATTAGAAATTTAAGTTACGGCACTTAACCTTAAATTCTAATTCACTCGGTCCTGTTCGATGCTGTTATAACTTTCTTATAACGTACTAAGGTTTCTATCCGAAGACTCATTTCGATAATTGGAGACTTCATTATGAAAATAGACAACACCACATTCTATGGCATAGTAAAGTATTCCATCTTCAATATGCAAAATGCGAACAATTTAATTTAGACATAATGAAATAAAGAATATAATGTCTCCCACATATGAACTCATCATATGAATAATTCTTTATTACTCATTACATGTCTTGGAATCTTTACATATTTGCATAAGATAATCATACACATCAGATGTATATCAATAGGACATAAATGAAATAGTAATTCATAACATGGAATTTATTAATAACAAATAGATAATAAATAATCCGATAAATATTATTTATAATGTCAAAATAATAAACTGTTTTATAGGATATTATTCCAACACAGAGAGCACTTTGCAAATGCTAATCATAGAGCTGCTATGATTAGGGAGTATGAACGACTTAAACAATGTGACATAACTGTAAATGAGTACCGCATCCGATTCATGGAATTGACATAGTATGCCCATGCACCTGGGACAGACCCTATACTTCAAATTATCAAGTTTATGGGAGCCTTAAGGCCAGTCATCCTAGAAAAGATCGTGCCTCGGCCTTTTGACAATCTTAATGATCTAGTTGATCCGGCACAGAAAGCTGAAGCCTTTCTTGATGACCAGTCAACCATGAGGGAACAGTCTAGGATAAGAGTAATGATAGAAAGGCCAATAAGAGAAATCAAGGACAGTGGAAAGCACTGAATTATTAAGGCAGTAGATTTCCAGAAAAGGTTGGTTTGGACTATATGGATGTTTCAACTACGGCCAGCAGGGCCACCAGAAGAAATTGTGTCACTTCTACCAACAGAAGCCAACATTATCTCAAGGTAGACCACAACGAAGTCAGAGTGCCTCTGTATCATTTTAGAGTAATCAGATGAGACTAGTACAAGCCCAGAGCTAGTCTCAAACATTCAATTCTTCCCCTTACTAATAGCCTTATGGTTTTCAGTACCAGCACTAGTACAAACCACAGGGTTCAGGCTATAATGAGAGTTTCCAGACTCTGCAAGCTTCTAAGAATCAAGGAGGACGTGGATATACTAGCTCCGGTCCAGGAGCTAGTAACAGATGACCCAGTTAAGAGAGATGGAATAAGGAAAAAAACAAAGTTTCTGGTCAAGCTTTTCTTATTACCGGAATGGAAGATGCTCGTGAATACACTGGAAAATGAGTCATTGATGGTATGATTCTCATTTCACACTCTTGAACTCATGTTTTATTTGATACTGGTGCCTCCCATTCTTTTATATCCTTGTTGTTTGCTCAATTGTTGGGATTAGAATGTCCTTTGTTGAATCCTGTACTGACCTTGGGCACACTAATGGGTGGAATAGCTGATGTTTCAACTGTGTGTGATGATTATTATTTAATTATGTTTGACAGTAGAAAGTTATTAGTTGATTTGATTGTGTTGCCTTTGCAAAAATTTGACCTAATTCTCGATATGAATTGGTTATCCAAATATCGAGCTATAGTTGACTGTTTCAACAAAATAATTACTCTTTTTCTAGAGAATGGGTATCTTGTTGTTCACCAAGTTCATTTGAATCTTTTGAAACCTAGTCTGATTTTGAAAGCATGCATAGGTGGAAGGAAGAAATTTGGGTGTTATGGGAATTTATTTGTCATTAATGGTGAGATGGAGATTACCGATCAATATCCCTAGATATCAGTGGTAAGCAAATTTCCAGATATTTTTCCCGAAGATTTACCGGGGCTACCACTTGACAAGGAGATCGAAATCTGCATTGATTTGATTCCTGGAGCTTAGCCAATATATATTCCAGCCTATCGCATGGCTCTAGTAGAGATGACTGAATTGAGAAGTCAGCTGGATGATCTTTTGTCAAAAGGATTCATTAGAAATAGTACCTCTACATAAGGTGCTCCTGTTTTGTTTGCGAAGAAAGCTGATAGGACGCTTAGACTCTGTGTGGATTATAGAAAGTTGAATCAGCTTATAGTGAATAACAAGTATCCTTTACCAAGTATGGATAAGTTATTTGATCAACTCGGTGGGTCAAGATTTTTCTCCAAGATCGATTTGAGATCGGATTATCACCAGTTGAAGATTCGAGAAGTGAATATACTCAAAACTGCATTATGGACTCGTTATGGTCATTTTGAGTTCCTGGTTATACCATTTAGTCTGACTAATGCTCCAACAGCATTCGTAGATCTTATGAATAGAATTTTGAAACCTTATTTGGATCGATTTATGTTTGTTTTCATTGACGACATCCTAATATACTCTAATACTCGAGAAGAGCATGTTGAACACTTGAGGATTGTACTTCAAACATTGAGAGATTATCAACTTTATGCCAAGAGATCCAAATGTGACTTTTAGATGACAAAAGTGAAGTTCTTGTGGTATGTAATTTCTTAGAAAGGTATTTCAGTTGATCTTACTAAGATGGAATCTGTTCTAAAGTGAGAAAGATCGAAAAATGTAACTGAAATAAGAAGTTTTATCGGTTTAGTAGGCTATTACCATCGTTTTATAGAGAATTTTGCGAGGATTGCCTTATTTTTAACGAGGTTAACTAGAAAAGATGTCAAGTTCATCTGGGATGATGATTGTAAAGAAGCCTTCATGGATTTGAAGAAGAGATTGACAACTGTACTTGTTCTTATTGTTCCTAATAGTAATGAAGCTTATATTGTGTATACCGATGCTTCTAGTTCAGGACTGAGATGTGTTTTGATGTAGAATGACAAGATAGTAGCTTATGCTTCACGTCAGTTAAAGCCACACTAGAAGAACTATCCTACCCATAACCTAGAACTTGCAGCGATGATTTTTGTATTTAAAATTTGGAGATGTTACTTGTATGATGTGAAATTTGACATATTATCAGATCACAAGAACTTGAAGTATCTCTTCACACAACAAGATTTGAATTTGAGGCAGCACAGATGGGTTGAGTACATGGAAGATTATAACTTCGACCTGTAGTACCATTTTGGAAAAGCCAATGTTGTAGCTGATGCTTTGAGTAGAAAACCTCATGGTACATTAGCTGCACTTATTTTTTAGGATTGGAAGAATTCAGTGGCAATTGGTAATTATAATTTGCAGTACTTCGAGACTAAGAAAGCTGCTTACCTTAACAACATTGTAGCCACAAACATTGTAGCCACACATTTATTCCTCCAAATAGTACAACAAAGTCAATGGCAAGACCAAGAGTTGAGAAGGATCTTGAATCAATTCCAGAATGTAGAATAGTTAGATGGTTGGAGTACAAATAGAGAAGGATTTGTGCTTTTTAAAGGGAAGCTAGTTGTAGCCAATAATCCTTACTTAGAGATACCATTCTTACTGAGGCTCATAAGTCCAAGTTTACAGTACATCCTGGTAGTATAAAGATATACTATGATATAAAAAGATAATAATATTGTAAAGGTATGAAATATGATGTAGCTACTTTTATGGCTAAGTGCATGACTTATCAGCAAGTCAAGGTGGAACACCAGAGACCAGCTAGACTACTGCAGCCTTTACGCATACCAGAATGAAAATAGGATAAGATCACCATAGATTTCGTAATGAGTTTGCCGACAATTCGAAAAAAGGACGACGTAGTTTGGGTGATAGCTGATTGGATGACGAAGATCGCTCACTTCATACCGATCATGTCTGATTTTTCAATCAACAAACTTAGTCACCTCTATGTTGATAATATTTTTCGTTGCATGGAGTACTATCAAGCATAGTGTCTGACAGAGACCCAAGATTTATATCTAAGTTCTGGAGAGCTTTGCAGAAAGCTTTGGGAACAGAACTTAATCTAAGTACAGCTCATCATCCTCAGACAGATGACCAATCTAAGAGGACTGTCCAGATTCTTAAGGACATGCTTCGCTCTTGTATACTGGATTTTGATGGAAACTGGGATGATCACCTATCATTGGTGGAGTTTGATTACAATAACAGCCACCAAACAAGTCTTGGCATGGCACCATATAAGGTATTATATAGGAGACTATGCAGGCCACCCTTGTGTTGAACTGATACAGAGGAGCGTATTACTCTTGGGCCAGAGGTGATACAAGAGACTACTGAGAAAATCAATAAAATTAGAGAAAGACTCAAGATTATGTAAAGTCATCAGAAAAGCTATACAGATCCCAAGAGACGCAAAGTAGAGTTCGATGTCGGTAATCAAGTATTCTTGAAAGTAACATCGAGACGTGGAATCACTAGATTTGGAATTAAAGGCAAATTAGCTCCAAGATATCGACCATTTGAAATTATCACTAGAATTGGACCTGTAGCATATCACTTGGATTTACCACTGCACTTAGGTTGAGTACACAATATTTTTCATGTCTTAATGCTCAGAAAGTACATACTTGACCCATCACATGCCATTCAGTATGTGGAAGTACCGATACAAGAAGATGTAATATATAAGGAACAACCAGTTCGAATATTGGGAAGGGAGCACAAAGTGCTTCGAAACAGAGAGATACCACTTGTCAAGGTTCTCTGGCAACACCACAAGGAAGATGAAGCTACTTGGGAGCTTGAAACAGAAATATATGAGAAATATTCTCATTTGTTTCACTTTCAACTTGAAGTTGTATTTTGACCCTTGTATTGTATTTGAATTTCGGAACGAAATTCCTTTAAGGAGGGGAGGATATAAAATTCGGATTTTTAAAGTGATATAAAAGTAATTTTTAAGCTAAGAGTAATTTGGTAAATTCGAATTTTCAGATTATTTAATCAAAAATATGTGAAATGAATATGGACATAATCAAGTATAGGTTCATTGGGACGGAAATGTAAAGAAAGTTGGAAAAGAGGGGCTAAAATGTAAATAAATAAGGGTGTAAATGAAAAGAATTCTTGAAATCTAGGTAAAATGCAATAAACCCAAATAGTGCCCATGCAATCAAAAATTGCTCATAAATCCTTCAATTTTCTGTTCTTTCTAACTCAAGTCCCCGAAATCTCTCTCTCTCTACCTCCCACGACTTTTCTCCAAAAAACTACTCGCCGGTGTCGAACCAAGGTCAGAGCTCTGACCAACCGCCTCCCCACGACCAGGTGAAGCCACGCCGCCCTCCTCTAGCCAGTGTCGAGCTGCCAATCGCCGGGAAGATGCACGTGAAGCCGCGGCAAATTGAGGCATTCTTTCACCGTTCTGCCACCGTTCAATGTTGACCACCCACATTTTAAGTAAGCCAAAGCCTTCCCCGACCTAGGTCGACCCTTCACTACCACCAATTTCTGACAAAACAGCTCCGGTAAGTGGTTGATCATTTTTGGTCGTTTTACAAATAAATTTATGGCATTTATATAATTATTTTTGTGAACTTCAAGTGTTGATTATGAAACTTTGACGGATAATTGTATGATTTAAGACATGGTGATAGTCAGTTATGTTGTGAGGAATGGATGAGTAGTTTGTGAGAAAATCAGATTTGGAAAAGAGGAATTAACAAAAAAATTTCAAAAAAGAACAACCTTGGAAATAATTTTGGTAAAAAAATAATTTGCCTGAAAAAAATAAAAGGGGGTAAAAAAGAAGAAAAAACAAGAAAAAAGGGGGATGGTAAGCCATGAAAAGAAAACCAAAAAGGGGGAAAATTTCCAAATGAAAAAAGAAAAAATTTTCAAAAAAAATCCCAAAAAAAAAATTTTTGTAATTCTCGGATTTAAAACCCGTTTAAGGCTTGGGACCTCGAAACTGAATTCTGACTTCGAATTCGAGATCAAAAGACGAAATTTGATATAAAATATCAATATGTTTCGAAGTGACACGAAAATTGAGGCACAAGGCTCATGAATAGTGTCATTTTGCATGCCACAGACCTGGTCTCAGTCCGGGACCCAAATTTGACAAATAATATGTCTAACCTAGCTATTTTGGATTTCAGTGGTGAAATCCGTTTCTCAATTTGAGACTCTGTTGGAAAAGTCACTTGTCAAAGTAAGCTTATGAGAATCCCGAAACGACCGTCCGAGCACCTAGGTGACCAACAGGGAATTCTTCAAGCGTCATTGGCTTCGTATAGCTACCATTTCGAAGTAGGGATTCAATTGCCTAGTTTTTATACCTATTTTGATTTATTATTGCATTATAACTTATTTATGAAAAATCGTGAATTTTATAATGGTTTAATAAATTGTTGAAACACATTGGATTATATTGGGATTGGACTGTGTGATTTTATATACATATTTTTAAATTGTGATTATGGGGTTAATACAATGGAGAGCTACCCCATGTTACAGTAAATCCTAGAATAATGGGAAGTGGGATTTTAAATCATGATTTGATTAAGTATTGGATGCGTGGTTATTGTGAATTATTATATGTTGTACATACCATAGAATCACACACTTGAGTTCCATTATTGCGTCGGGATAGTTTAGATCGCTGGCGAGTTGCTGCAGTACTAGGTGAGAGACCTAGACCCTTGCGCAGATTTTGCTGATACACCTCTGTATAGTATTAAGATACTGGGTACTTCTGTTAAAGGGATATTACAGGGTCATGATAGGAGGATGAGAGTTCATTCATATACATTGGTTGATGTATGACACGTACAATTATGTGGTTTTGGTTTTAGTTTTGAATATGTGATTATTCTTGATCTCAATTATTTTATAAACTTGGTTTATAAATAGATTTGGAAAAGTACTAACCATGCAGGTTTGAGAAATAACATTTATTCAAAAAGATAATTGAATTCCTACTAAGCATGTGAATGCTCATCCCTTATTTTTCCTATCTCAGGTAGTGTTTAATGTAACCTTAGAGATTCAGGAGCAGAATAGAGAGGAGTCCGTTATTGATTTTATAATTGGTAAATATGTAAAATACTTCTGTTCAATTTTTTTGGCTTGTATTAATAATTAAGGGTCCACTATTATGCCTGGATTGTGAGAATAACGATGATAATACTGGGTTTGGATTGTGACATGCTCCTTTGTCTTCAGGATAGTGTTCATTTTTATAATCATCAGGAGGATGAAAAATCTGTTTTAGATAAAGCAAATAAATAGATTGTAAAAAGGCATTGTAAAAAGGCGAGGAAAAAATCTTAAAGATATATAAAGAATTCTAAAGAATGAGATATGAAACATTACGATTGGATGTCGTATTTATATATTTGGAGATAAAGCAAATAATCTAGAAAGCTACAATGTGGGACTTGCTACATTTAAGCAAAGAGAAATAAGAAGATACCATATTTTATCTCCATTGTCATGCGTGAAACCCTAGGGCTGCATGTCAAGACAAATGGCATGAAACCTAACTGTGTAACGGACCTCCATAGTTGCCTAATTATGTTCGATGTCCTTTTTCAAATTATATCTTTGTAAACATTATGAAATTATTTTGGTTCCTTTCTATCATTCTTTTTAAAAATAATATTTTGTTAGGAGAAAAAGAAAGTATATATCTTCTCTATTCAAATTGTTTAGTATTTATCTCCTCCAAAAAATAAAGTTTAGTATTTAATATGTTCTTCTCTTAGTAAAATATTTTCGTATGACATAATCACAAAATTTTCAAAAATAATAAATTATAAAAGGATCTCTTTGCAGAATAGTCTTTTGAGAATAACACTTTCGGAGAAATTCCTATCTTTAAAAATTCTTTGTAAAATAGGCTATTTTTTTAATAATTTTAAAAAGTAGGTTTTTACTTGAGAAAAGATCACTTTCAAAAGGATCTAATATTCCTAATTTCCATTATGGAAATATATGGTCACATGTCAAATGGACCATACAAATATAGAAAAGTATAAAAATAGAAAACTTAGTAATTTAATATGAAAACATTATAAATAGAGAAACCACAATGAAACCAACAATGGTTTTGCTAGGCATATTTAAGCCAACAATAAAGATAAAAGAAAATACCAACGTAAGTAATTAGCTAACTAATTCTATAATGAACACTCACTTTATAAGGCTAAGCCAATTAAATGACCGGTCATGCAACCATAATATGAATTGATTGAAATATATAACCCAAACACAAATAATTGAAGGTGGTTACTAGATAAAATATATGAAGATACATGATTGTCTACCTTATTGATTGTCTATTCGTATTTCTTAGCATTTAGGTCTTATATAAAAAGAAAGGTAAGACGATGATAAATGGAAACTTTTTTAAAAAGAAACTTTCATGTTAGGTATCATGTACCTACTAAGATCTCAAACTTTCACTAATTTCATAAAACCAAGATAAATCATTTATGTTCACTTATTAATTCTATCTCAGGCATAACCATACACATGAAACAAATATATATTAAACATCCAATGTATCTGGCTTGTAATCCACATTTGATATTGGCTTTGTTATAAAATACGTTAAAGTAATCTAGTAATCGATCTCTCTTCATATTTCCTCATAATTAAGAGTACTGTACCTATGTTACTTACTTTCTTACATAGTAATTTAGAAAATAATCTAACCTAGATCTCATTCTACGTTACTTACTTTCTTATATAGTAATTTAGAAAATAATCTAACCTAGATCTCATTCAAGCAAAATCAAAGTAACCCAACACATACATACTTGAGCTACAAATCTTTGCAATAGTCGAATCAAGTCAAGCTACTCTAAAATGTCGAACTTATGTCGCAATCCATTGAATGAAAGATGACCCATAACCATTCAAGACTACAAACTATGTTTTATATAATACAACGAAATGGATTCCCATAAAATATTATTCAACATAAAATTGAAATTGGCCTTCCCTTGGATGAGGTAAGTAAGAACAAATGTCAAATGTTATTTTAAAGCATGTAGGTCCAATACCTCGATATGTGTTACCACATTTGGCTCATCTATGTTATGGTCGACTCAAATTTGACTGATCAAAACCAAAAATAATCCACCTTTACTTATGGAAAAATACCATGACTAGAACTTTTCATAGATAATCAAGAAGATTGAAGGAGCGAAATCTAATACTAATAGAAATTCCGTTTTGTGAACGTATTCGTTGAGTGTTTTGAATACAGCAATCAGGCTTTTATTTATATATGTCACTGAAATCTAGTTGAATTTTAATCAAAATTATTTTTGAGATAAAACTAATACTTTTCTAAAAGATAATAATGCTTAAAACTAATACCTCAACTAGACACTGCTAATTATAAAAGTCCCACTAAAATCCTTTTGGTCCATTTTATGAATACAGAGAGGAAATTAGACTTACTAGCAATTTTTAGGGTTTAGTTTTTAACTTTAGCAGTGTCTTTTAAATTCTTCATTTTATAAAAATTTTATTGTAAAATTCAATTAAGTTCCTAATTTTCCCTGATTAGTTGAAGCTTGAATATTGGCTTGTTGAGTTTTGTAAACTGCCCTGTTGAGGGTTTTCTTTTTTTTTTTTTTATTTATTTATTAATTTCTGCCTTCCCCCGAAATATACTGTTTATCTCACATTGCCCCACATAATATAACGCGTTTTAAAAATCCCCCTGACATTATATTTTATTCAAGAACCCCCCTCCATCCATATGACTAACGAAAAAAAGCTCACATGGTCACCAAGCGTCTTTCATGTTAAGGGTAATTTTGTACTTTCAATTTTAATAGAAAGAATGCTTAATATTACGCACTAGCTTTTCATTCCAAAATCTCAAATTTGTTCTAAATCCTAGAATAACTCTAAGCATCTAAAGCATAAAATTATCTTTTCATTACTATTAATGTAGAAAATCCACCACCTGCATTATCTAAAATAGCCACAGTTCAATATCCGCCCACTACACCATCGAAGAAAGCTTTTATATTAGCTGATAAGGTAACCAAATGAACAAGGGAAAAAAAAAAAAAAAACTACCAACTAAATAATTCATTAATATGATTATTCATTATGATTATTTAGTATGATGGCAACTCATAAAGGGAAGTCAAAGCCAAGGAAGAAAGTGAACAATTTAGCACAATGCTATAGCACACCTCAAGTACCATTTTCAACTCTCACAAATCAAAGGGCATAAGAAGTAAAGATGTATATTTCTATTGAGCAGGCCTACTGATAT
>JXTC01000328.1:9823-40864 GCA_002914845.1 Trema orientale
TATATATGATATTTAATTTTTTTTTTTTAAATATGGTCAACTGACCTTTTTGACCATGGGTTTTTACATTCTGGCATATTAGTCCCTGGCGTTTTCTTATTGGCATTTAAATCTCCAACCTTACAAACCATTAGCAATCAAGTCATTTTCTTCGAGTCTGTTCAACTTTTCCATTAAAATACCGTGTGCCCATCACGTGACTTATTTAATGGACATTTTGGTAAAATCACTATCATCATCTTCCTTTTTCTACCTATCCTTCTATTTCTCTTTGCAACAATCCCTCAAACCCAAGATTGCCTCCCTTACTATTCTCTTTTGCTTTTTTGCGAATTTAAATTCAAGTAAATCCCAACACGGAAATTAAAAGCCCAAAAGGGCGCATGAACAAGATCAGTAAAAAGGATCTAATACAGTTGCTTTTTAGTTTATAGTTTTGAGTTTTAAGAATAATATTGTTACCATTTACACGTGATATTGAGCCAAAATTTGATGAACTTAACACAAAACCCCAATTCCATTTCCATGATATTTCATAAATACTTATACGGTTTATCTTATAGTCATGACAACATATGTGGGTTTCTTTAAAAGTGTATCTTTACCGAAAGAAAATAGAAAAAAACTCAAATGACAGAGAGAAACAAGGATTAAAACTTGATGTATAAGCGTTGTCTCCCGCAACCAGAATTAGAATATATGAAATATATTTTCTATATATTGCATAAAGAGGGCCAAATCTACAATGATACACGAAGAGCATCACATCCCAGAGCATCAAAATTTTTTAAGTTTCATTTTATTTCATAAAATTTCTCTCGAACCCAACCAATCTCATAATGCCAATTTCGTCCAAATTTCTTTCCATTTATTACATTTTCCCACAATTAACAAAAAATAGCGTCAAGTATAATTACATTGCATCTTTCATTCTTCCATGATGAAAATCAACCAAACGTATGAATAGGCGCGTACATAAATTATCTCATTTGCTTATGAAATCAAATGGCTAGCAAGAGAGAAAAGTGGAATGTGTTAGAAAAACTTTAGCACAAGATAAGGATCATACCTCTAACTATTGTTGTCCAAGTAAGACAAGCAGCAGATAAATCTCAAATCTTCTATCCTATTCCTCTTTATGAGAAACTTCACAGAGATAGATTGTTCACAGGCTAAAAATTTAGCGTACTTCTCTCTTAGGCTAGGATAGGGACCCATCAGTTTGTTTTTATAAACATTTTCTCCACTAAAATATACCTTCAGTTTTTTACGTTCTACAAACTAATGGCAGTTACCACATCACCCGTTATTTGTTTAATTAATTTAATTATTATTATTTCTAGTTTAAATTAAACTTATAAACTTTTGACATGTGAACTACTTTATGGAGATAAAATTCCAACATTCTCCCACTTGGTCCACATAACAAAAGTATGTACTATAGGGTGATGACTTGTCTTGGCCCTAAGATATTTTGGTAACTTCCTCAGTCACTTTATAGTAAAACACTTTAGAGAAACTTTCAATACATAAATCATGGCGGTCGTATACTAATTATATGTACGTTCCCTTCCATGTATCATATGCATGAAAATTTCTAAATATTACTTTATAAATAAAAATTTTTTAAGTCATTCGGATCCTACTTAAATAATTCCAATAGATTAAAATTACATACTTTATGTACACAATATATTTCATTAATTAAAATAGCCAAATAAGTACGTACATAATCAAAGAATAAAAGTAATACAAAAACAGTTCTAAATAGACAATCCCGTATGATCCACATGATTTTTGTACAATTTAGCCGGCAATCTTTTAGTCATGAGATTAATTATATTGAGCTCAGTCTTTACATAGTCAATGACTATGTCTTACATTTTGATATGATCTCTGACAATCAAATACTTAATATCGATATGCTGGCTGTAATTTCCACTCTTATCATTCTTAAAAAAGAATATTGCAGCTGAATTATCACAGTAAAACCTCAAAGATCTTGCTATAGAATCAATAATTTTCAATCCTATAATAAAATTCCTTAACCATAATGCCTATGACGTAGCTTCATAGCAACCAATGAATTCTGCTTCCAGAATGCTGGAAATTCCAAAACATAATTTTGAAAAAATGATTCTACCGAAAATAATTTCTGCAGTTTTGTAAACAAATCAAGAACACATCTGAATTGGTATTTTAAAATTTTTCTTGAAACTTTATAAAAAAAAATATAGAATCGTTGATCTAACATAAATCAATTCATAGATCTTAGTTTAAATAAAACCTGGAAGTGCTTCATAGCCATTGAGCTTTCCAGTCTATTCTCTAGAGCTTGTCGAATGCTCCGGTGTGTGGGCACCTTCTCGATACACATCTACAACCATGGATATCTCTCCCACGACAACTATGAACGAATATGGGACTTTTCCCGTAGCAGCTCGATTCTCTCTCACTCTCTCTTTTTCTCTTTATTTCATGATAAACACAGTTACTGTGCTTGTAGTAGGCGTGTGACTACCTTACAGAAGCTTAGGAGAACTTTTCTCTTAAGTGTTAGCTAGAGAGGTGTAAACTCTATTAGGCCTATTGGGCTCAACTGACCAGTCAATTAGTTATAGGAATATGTGAGCTAGACAGGAGACCTTATGGATCCAAATAGTCTAAGCTCCAATGAGCTAATTACCCACAGTCATAATTAATAATTAACTCTTTATTATGACTGAGACTTGTCTATTAATATTAGGGTACTCTACTATAGGCCCAATATTGCACTCTTTGACTAAATATCATATATTTTTAGTGAAGCTAATTAACAATTTAATTAACTTGATCTATTTAGCATATACTCTATCTGTAGATATACCCCGATGCAATGTTGTACTAGTGAGGTGAAATTACCATATTACCCCTCTAGTACATATTTACCTTTGAGTGGCCTTTCTCATCTAATGGATAATAATTGACTACGTGATGCAGCGGGTCGCTAGATTTCGCTCTAACTTGCATTTTTACAACGAGAAGAGAAATAAGCAAAATCCTCAAAGAGAATT
The DNA here is from genome assembly GCA_002914845.1 of Trema orientale. Taxonomy (NCBI): domain Eukaryota; kingdom Viridiplantae; phylum Streptophyta; class Magnoliopsida; order Rosales; family Cannabaceae; genus Trema; species Trema orientale. The sequence goes on from JXTC01000328.1 coordinate 12,877, forward strand.
TAGAAGAGAAAACTAAGATTTGATTGAAAATTGGATGATTACAACTCTTGCCAATGAAGGCTATTTATACAAGTTTAGAATTAATTTAAACCATCCAATAAAATATTTCTAAGAAACTTACAACCATACACCTAGCATCTACCAACCAAATACACTTAACTAAATAAATTGTTCACCTAACACACTTCAAATAAACAAGCTAAATAATCTAACACATATAAAATAAATAAGTCTACAATACCTAACACACAAAAGCATTCTACCAACCAATGGAATGTTCATTAGATTTGATTTTTAGAATTTTGGGCCTTAGCTTTGAGTCATAGATATTTAGGATATGGGCTGATATTTGGCTGGGGCGTTTATAACTGTCTATACAAACACAGTCAAATTCATAAAATGAATACCTAGTACCTTGTTTTTATTATCCAAGTCCTTGTAAAAACTCAAAGTGATATTATATGCATGGTGTCCAAATCATTAAGGGCATTCTCGTTAATTCACAAATCTTATCTTCTAAGATACTGGAGTTCGAACCGTAGAACGGAACTAGTCCTTTAGTAAGTCAAAAAGATAAAACTCATGAAAGCAAGTCCGACAATCACTAGAATTAAGGTAATCTTGCAATAATGCTAGATTAGTAAAAGATATAATATTGAGTTTCGGCACTTAACCTTAAATTCTGTTTTTACTTGGTCCAATTCAATGCACTTATAACTTTCTTATAATGCACTAGTGTTTCTATCCGAAGTCAAATACTTCGATAATTAGAGACTTCATCAATCTCGTTTAAATAGATAATACTATATTATTTAGCAAAATAAAGTATTCTATCTTTATTTGTAGAATGTGAACATTTTATTTATACATAATAAAATAAAGAATTTAGTCTTCCACATATGAACACTTCACACGAATAATTCTTTATTACTCATTATTATCATGGAAACTTTTAGACGTTTGCATAATAGAAAACATAAATATCACATATATATAATTGGGACATAATACAGACTTATTAACAACAAAGAGATAACACCTAAATCCAATAAACATTGTCTAAAATACCAAACAAAGAAACTACTTTATAGGGCATATTCCCAACACATAGTTGATGAAGCAACTATAGTCTGCTTAGTGCTTCTCTAAGACACAGTACCTCCAGCAAGAAGGAATATGTATCCTGAAGTAGACTTCTTGGAATCTGAGTATTCGGCAAAATCCAAGTCCAAATATCCAATCACTTCAAGATTATCTGTATGCTTGTATGTAAGTCTGTAATCCTTGGTTCCTTGTAGATACCTCATAACTCTTTTGTTAGCTTTCCAATATTCCATATAGTGCTTTGATATCTATCTAATACCCCCACTGCTAATGCAATGTCAGGTCTAGTATAGACTTAGGCATACATTAGGCTGCCTACAGTAGAAGCATAAGGTATTGCCTTCATTTATTCTTATTCCAAGTCATTGTGTGGACATTGACTCTGACTGAATTTGTCCCATTTAACAATGGGTGCTACAGTAGGTACACAACCCTTCATTCTAAATAGCTGCAAAACATTTTCAGTGTAGGCTTTCTGAGATAATCCTAGTGTCATGTTGGACTTGTCTCTTTGAATCGCTATGCCAATGACATAAGAAGCTTTACCCAGATCCTTCATTTCAAAGTTTTGAACAAGAAAATCTTTTGTATCATGTAGCAAACCTAAGTCACTACTAGCAAGAAAACTATCATCTACATATAGGACTAGAAAAATGTATTAACTCCCACTGATCTTAAGATATATACACTGATCAATGATATTTTCTATATCCATATGATGTAACAACATTGTGAAACTTCAAATACCATTGACGGGAAGCTTGTTTCAGCCCATATACGAATTTCCTTAATTTACAAACTAGGTGGCTGCTCTCATTTTTATTGAATCCTTTAGGTTGCTTCATGTATACCTCTTCCTCAAGATTCCCATTCAGGAATATTGTTTTCACATCCATTTGATGTAACTCTAAATCAAAATCCCTGTGGGGCCAAATAATTATTTTAACGAATTATTCTTAATTAGTAATTGTCTTAAATATCACTTAAATAATTCTGTATGTGATTTTATTCTTTCAAAATATTATTATAACTTAAGATGTTCTGGCTACTCTTTAAGCTACAATAATATTTAAATAACAATTATCAGAAAATAAATCATATATCCTTCAAATAATTCCAATATATAACTTAAAATTGTTATTATACTGCTTCTTTAAAGCACATAACAAAACAATTAAATACTTTATTCAAAAATTCATGTGCTAATTTAACAGTAACAAGGATATGTACTAAAACAATATTTTAATAATAAAATAATATCATCATTTTTTTTAACTGCTTAACAGATTCATAATCCTATAGATACGTATATATTTTCTCCATATATGAATTATAATTCTTCTTTTATTCAGAAACAGTGAAATTGAACACACCAAAATATAATACACGTATGAATCTGTTTCTTAAAACTTATGACAATATACATTTTCGTATGGTACTGATAAGGAAATCCATTAAGCTATTGTGGTCATTAATGGATAACTTAAGGAAAAAAATTATTTATCAATCATCCTTATATATTTAGCTTTTTCCAAAGTTTTAACTTTTTTCTTTAAACAGAGCCATACATAAGTGAAAATATTTATATATATGTACGCATGTAATTGGTTCTCCGTATTAAGGGGTTTAATACTTTATCTCAAGTAATAGCCATCCAAAGATTAATGACTAATCTTCAAACAATTCCTTATTACAGGAAAACCATGTCTCCTAAACGGTAATGACCATTATCATATTTTATGGTTTTTTCAAAATTTTCCCAAAAGTAACAGCCATAAATAAGAAAAACTAAAACTATCAAGCAAATAAAGACTAAATATCTTAGCAGTTTATGCAAATAGACTTCAAAAAATTATAAATAACCGTAAAGATATTTAATTTGAATTTCAAATTATTTAACTATTGAAATGACTAAATCAAGGCAATTAATATCCAACAGCCATATATATAAATACCATACAAACAGATGAAAATAATAGCCTAGATCCAAAAGGCAAATAAGACCGAAAGTAACTAGTCAGCTATATATATATATCCATATACGTCAATCAAATCCTCATAACATTCAGCAATTTAACGACTCCATAAAGAATATGATAAAACTTAAAAATAGTAAGATATAATTAGATAATTATAAAAAATCCAAACAATAATTGCCTCAAAAACTTAAATACGGCCAAATCTGATTTTTGAATAAAATCAAATATCTATCCAAAACTAAATGAGATATAAAAAGATAATATCTCTAAAGTCAAATTAACTTCATAAGTTATCCATAGCATATTTACTGAAGAAATCAACTGAATAAAATATCATGCTTTTATATGCATAGGAGAAAAATTCTCTAATTTAACGTAAAACCAACAAAAGCATTTTTTTTTTTTTTTTTTTACCAAACAACAAGACTGAAAGTCTACTCTGATACCACATGTTAGAAAAATTTTAGGACAAAATATGGATCGTACCTCCAGCCGTTGTTGTTCAAGTAAAAAATAAGGAACGTACCTCCAGTACCACATCACCCACTATTTATTCAATTAATTTAGTTATTATTATTACTATTTAAAATTAAACTTATAACCTTTTAACATCTAGTCTACTTTATGGAGATAAAATTCCAACAGAAGGCACCAACAAGAGGTCTCGACTGTAATCACCTGAATCTCATCGAAGACTAACTACTTGATCGTTGAGATGTACTCGACCTTGATAATTTGAGGTGGATTTTTGGACCATCCGAGAGTGACGATGAGGGATTGTTAGTAAAGGCTATATATGGCATGGGGGTTGAGGGCTCAGACGAGGTTAGGAAGACAATCTGGATTCAAGGCCTTGTTGCAAGTGAAGAGGGGTAGTAGAAAGAGGAAGAAGATGATAGTGATTTTACCAAAATATCCATTAGATAAGTCACATGTGATGGGTACATGATATTTTAACGGAAAAGTTGAACAGAATCAAACTAAAGGACTTGATTGCTAATAGTTTATAGGATTGGGGATTTAAATGCCAAAGAAAAAAAGTAGAGGACTAACACGCCAAAAACATCCAAAGGTTGGGGACTAATAATACCAAAAAGCTTTTTTTTCATTTTAATTGTTTTGAATAATATAAAATCTTTTTAGATTCGATAATTATTATTTCCACCTAAATGATAAAATAGAAAATAAAAGAGAATGACAAAACAATATTTTTTTAAAGAACTATTTTTATTCTCATTTTTTTTCTTTTTTTTCTAATTATTTTGAATAATTTAAACTCGTTTTAGTTTTACTCATTATTATTTTTAATTATATTTTATAAGCTTAAATGATAAAAATGTCTTCTCAATAATCTCAAGATTAATTTTTAGATCAAATTTGTGGGCCGATACTCTTGGATAGGAAAACACAAATTGAATATTTTATTTGATATAAATGAAAAAGTAACAATGTTTTTGCTCATATACACACTTCCGATCTTTATTTCTTTTTTCTTTTCAGTCGAAAATGTAAATTTTCTGTTGAATGCAAAAAGAAATGGCTAAAGTACTTTTTTGTATTCCATGCTTTTTTAACTATTCATTTTTTCTCTTTATGAGTACATCATATACATGGGTGGCATCCGACTTTAAAACCTAATCCATACCCGATATCCTCTAAAATATAATGAGGAAAAATCTATGATAAAGTTCAACCACCCAAAGCAGTTTAATATGAACTACAATAAGAAAAGCGAGAAAGGTTTGTCACCTAAGAAACCAAAAGTGAGCGTCAAGTCAGCAAAGTCAAATAAGAAGAGAATTGTTAAAGGAACCAACTTTGTAACTTAAATGTTGGGGAAAATATCACGTTCTCATTGACTTACTATATAAGTGAACAGTACCGGATACAGGAATAGTACCGTACATGTGAAATATAGTACCTTCGAAAATAAATACAAGTTTCAATAAGGCACACAAATTTATGTGGTTCACCCAATTTAGCTATGTCCACGGATTGCTGCATATCTTTCACTATAGAGAGAAAATTTCTAACAAGTGTTTACACCCAAGCACTTTCCTATAATTATTCTCTCACTCACACATTTTTGATCTCTTTGAGCAACCATCCCTCTTATATAAGAAAACAAGAGAGCTCTCATCTCTTTAATCCTTGATAGGAAAAAATACATAAAGAGAATAGAACAAGAATTTCTTCATAGGAAAATACTTGATATGCTACTACATATTCTGGGATACCTTTCTTCATCCCCATGGGACACCCTTACTGGGATTTTCTCTCTCTCTAGGGGATGAAGAGAATTAAGAAATGAGGCTTCTATAGATAGGCTAGGCTCACTAATCCTTCACCAACTCCCACGCGGTTTGAACGTAGTTTGCACACTATCTCTATGTGTCCACACATATACGTTCACATATATTCACACAGACATATTCATATTTGTTTACACATTTCACATATAACAACAATTTCCCATTTAAAGACAGAATTTTAATCACGTCTTCACACTCGATCAATGTAGTCACTATCTTATAGCTTACGTCACTATCACTATCTTACCGGCAATCATACTCCACCATATGAGTATGCCATTTAGAATTGACAAATTCTAAGAATTTCATCTCGGCTCATCTCAAAAATGCCTTGCTGATAATTATGATGCTAACTCCCACATTAGGCTTTTCCAGAAGTTTTTCAGTCATCGACATCATTCACCACACCTCTTGCATTAATGCCAAACCAATGCTCATGTGCAAACTTGTGAATTCTAAATCTGCTACTATCACATTATCTTTCGTGACAACTTTAGTGAGATGCCATAAGGATTACTAGCATCATCAGTCTTAGAGCTTTTAGCCAAACTCGCTCTACCTTTTTGAATTTTGGAAATTTCTTTTAGGTGCTAGATTATCCACACCTCTAGCATATTACATTTTTCTCCAATTCAGAAACGATATCATTCAAGATATGTGGATGATCACTTGCAGCTCTCGCATCCAGATCTTCGCAACCTTCATTGCTCATATTGAATTTTTCGGAATCTCTACTCAATTTAAAACTTTCTACCCTTCATCTCCGGCCATTGTTGACACTCGAATCTAGCTTCCCCTGGATTGTTTCTAACTATTCCTATGAAACACCATGTATTAGAACACCATTATCGATGAACCAGTACCGACAACAAAATTTCACTATTTAAGAACTTTACTATTCATATGAATAGTAACCTCCCAAGAAACTGATAAATAATTACCACCAAAACTCTGATAGGAGTTGAATACTTGATTCTTGATATATCACTTTGCATTTTTTTGCTTGAGAAACCTACTAAGAAAGTTCTCTAGAAGGTTCAACTGCTCCTACTTAAATATTATCTCATTGCACAAAACTTCTTAGGCTACCACCAAGTCCTAGAATGCCTAAGAACCGACCACAATCTGCCGCTTTGATACCAGTTGTTGAGGAAAAAATCATTTTCCTACTGACTTATTGTATAAGTAAATAGTGCCATATATATGAATAGTATCATACACGTGAACAATACTATCAAAAATAAATGCAAGAATTAACAAGACTCACAAATGTACGTGGTTTATGACCCAACTTGACTTTGTCCACGGATTGCTGCACTATAGGGAGAAAATTTCTTACAAGTGTTTACAAACACTCACTCATAACCCTTATTTAAATATACCCAAGTACTCTCCCACAACTATTTTCTCACTCACACAATCTCTTTGAACAATTATCCCTCTTGCATAAGAAAACAATAGAACTCTCATCTCTCTAATCTTTGAAAGGAAAAAACACACAAAGAGAATAGAACAGGAATTTTTCCAGAGGAGAAAAATACTTGACATGCTACTAAATATTCTGTGATACCTTTCTTGATCTCCACGGGACACCCTTACTGGGATTTTCTCTCTCGTTACGGTATGAAGAGGATTAAGAAATGAGGCCTCTATAGATAGGCTATGCTCGCCAATCCTTCACCAACCTCCACGCAGTTTGTATGCAGTTTGCACACTATTTCTATGTGTTCACACAGATATATTCATATTTGTTCATATATATTTATATATAACAATATTAAATACGTAGATTCTCTATGATCGTGAGAACCAAAATTGTCAAGAAACAAACTACGAGGAAATGGAGCCAAAGTAACAATATTTGTTGTCTTTGAATGGTCAAAAGTTATCGTTGTCTTTGAATGGTCAAAAGTTATCATTGAGTGATGACTAAGTCGTTGCTAAAACATTGTCGCGATAAATACTAGTCGGACGACTGAACCAATATTGACACATTCTGTCGCTATGGAGACGACATTGTTGTCACTGTAAATCGAAAAATTGTCATCGAAGAGTCATCAAATATATAATCTTAACTAGCATGAACACTTTCGGGGATGGTTTTTAAAAGTGTCATCGTTGTTGTTCCTTTCTATGACAATGAGATATTTAAATATGTTGTCACTTAATATAATTTGTATTTTGTACTTAACTTTAAAATTATTGATAAATCAGTGTCTAATGTCATCAATATTAATATTCAATAAACAAAATTAATTAAATAAATTAAATGTATTATGGATTTATTAATAATTAATTAACATAATAATAGAATTCAATGAAAACCGGGTTGAAATTATTATATCTTTTTGAAAGGAATTTTTGTTTTAATTATTGTCAAAAGAAATAAAACCTAAATATAAATAAGTGCTTTGAATAAAAATACCCCACTTTTGGGGATAATGTTTAGTGAATGTCCCTTTTTCACTTTATGAACAAAAATATCCTCTTTTATTATTTATTTTTTGTTAATACCGAACTTACCCTTAAAACCAAATTTCTCACTTTTGCTTTTCAGACTCTCTCATCAGAACTGCCATACTCAACTTTCAGCTTCTCTCTCATCCCAACGACTTTCTCTCTCAACTTGACGATCTTTGCTTCAAGTCTCTCTGTAGCTCGTCACGAAACACCATTGTCGACCTTCGGCATCACTTCCGACGAACGATTCGACCAATGTTGCTGGAGTTAGGTTGGTTTCCATTAATAATATGCTTCCATTATAAATGTTGACCAATGTCGACATTTATAATTTCATAATCAAACCTCTAATTATTCTGGCATTTGTCGAAATTTTGAGCTTCTAGTTTTGGTTCTTCGTTTTGGAATTTATATGAGATCTGTTTTGTTTAGAATTCTGAAATTGTCAACATTTTAATGAGTCTCTCTAATAATCTAATGAGAAGTGATATTGTGAGGTATGAGTTTAGAGGAAAAGAAATTCAGGTGGAATCTTTACTCAATGCTTAAAGATTTCATGAGAAAATATTGTTTGGGATCAATGAGTTTATGTTCTCCTAGATCGGGATAAGGTAATAAAAATATCATGTTGGGCACTTTAATTTATCTCTTTGAAGAAAGTCTAAACTAATTTATTACTATAATTTAGTATATGAAAACAAGGGTCTTGATTTAATTTTGTATTCAGGTGCGGTTTACTGGTTTAATGCGATATGTCTAGATCCGACGGACTTTGGATTGTGAGAACTGGAGTTTTTCCATCCATTTTTCGTTTTTGTCTTGTTAGGAAATTTTTAATGCTTCCACTGCTTGAGTCTTTGAAAAGTATTTTGAATTTTTTTTTTCTTTTTCTGTTTTTGATTTCTATTTGAGTTCAGTTCAGTTTGTATTTATATTGTTTGTTATACATGTAAAGGTCGTTTCTCAAGTAAGTGGTATATAACCGGTGGATTGAAAATAAAATAATCCTAAAAAATTTATAATTCAATTATATATTATGGTAAATTAATTACATACAATTAATGGCAACATTAGTCCCCAACTTATGATTATTTTTGCATATTGGTCCTCAACTTTTTTTTTGTGACATTTAAGTCCTAAATGTTTAATTTTTTGGCACCATTGGTCCTTTTGGCATATTCTATCTAAGATTCCGTTAAAATTTATTTTGAATGAGAGAAATTTTATACCATTGATCTCGAATTTTCAATTGTTTAACAATTTGGTACGTAATTATTTTTTTCGATATTCGTATTTCCAATTAACAATAATGCATTTGCCAATCTTTCATAAAGTTAAAATTCAAATACGGATATAAAACAAACAGTTCATTTAAAAACTAAATTCAAAAAAGAAAAAAATTGTACTAATAAACCTTAGTTTATGTCAAACTATAGTAACTTTATGAATAAAAAATAATTATTTTACAATTTTTAAAACAAAAAAAAAATTTGCATACTGTCATACATACTTTTAGACTAGTCAAATTTGACTTAAATTTTGCTACATACATTAAATATTCATGTAATTATGAATGGTTATTCTAAAAAATTAATTAACTATTTGCTGCAAATAAGCCCGAAAAGTTTTATAGCTTTTCATTAAATGTTCATTTCTTTATGTAATTGCATCTATCAATCTTTCAAAAAATTTATTTTTTAGAATTTTAATTTTCTGAAAGATTGGCAGATGCAATATTGTTAATCGGAAATATGAATGCTAAAAAAAATTATAGATCAAATTGTTAAACAATTGAAAATTCGAGATTAATGGTGTAAAATTTCTCTCATTCAAATAAATTTTAACGGAATCTTGGATGGAATATGCCAAAAGAACCAATAGTGCCATTAACCCTTATATATACTAATTAATTATATAATTATATACACTAGTAAATCGATTATATATATCAATAAATTTATTATATACATCGAGAAATGAATTATATACACCGATTCATTATATACATCAGTAAATAAATTATATATACTAGTAAATGAATTACATTCACCAATAAATGTATTACGCACTATGGTAAATGAAATATATACAATGATAAATGAATTATGTGTGTTAGTAAATTAATAATATAAAATGGTAAATGAATTATATACACCAGTAAATTAATTTTAACATCGGTAAATGAATTTTGTATACTAGTAAATTGATTATATACACTGGTAAATGTCTTATATACTATGGTAAATGAATTATATACGTTAATAAATTAACTATATAGATGGATATGTCAAATTAACTTACATAAGGGTATACTAGTAAATTATAATCATTAAAACTTAAAAAGGATAAAGAAGTCAATAAAATAGAAAAGGGATGTTAACTAACACATCACTTAGAAAGGGAGCATGTAGTGTAGTTTCCTCTATAAATAATTCCGACTTATAAATACTAATCATCTAGTAGATCTTCATCCTTATAATATTTCTGGTTGTCATTTTCACAATGGGCATGTAGCAGTACATATAGCATCCTTTATTGCAAGATCGATGGCAGCACGCTTGACATTTGCACTGCAGTTTTCACTTGTTGAACGGGAAAAGAGAAATTGGGCATGTAAAATCATACATGTGAGTAAGACAAACTAAAAAGGGCATTGAATAGGTTGTATAACGAATTTATTTTTTACTAGAGATGAAACTTAGTTTGGTAAAGTTAATTGACAGATATATAGAAACATAAGCGAAAACGTTAGATCAGGAAAAAAAGAAAAAAGGATAAATATACTCTTTTACGTGGAACACACAAATGGGAAATACCATAAGAGCATATCAAGATTGTCCTGCAATCTCAAAATCTACACTGCACATTTCAATAGTCAACACCGAAAAAAGAAAGTCAATGCTTCATTCAGAGTCAAAATGGCAGGTTGCATAACAATTTCATAATCAACGTACGATCTGCCTCGAATAATCAATATGTGACCCAGAGCTACAATAAAAGGAAACTATTTAAGAGCTTTATAAAGGCGACTAACTTGTAAAAGAGGAAACAAACTTCTACGTGGAGACCAAGTAGCTCGTCTATTGGTTATTACTCGATTTTGTATTGCTACCTAAAATTATATTTTCATTGTACAGTTTCCCATTCTCAAAATTGGGAAGCACTGAGCCATCCTCATCTATATAAAAAGGGCTCAGTCTGATTATTGATCATCTCACAAGTCACTTTACTATACACTAGTTCTCTGTAGTTCTCTCATTGCTCTCACCTTAAGACTTAGAGAACTTTTGTAATTCTTCAGAAAATAGTGAAGAATAGTGAACGTAGGCTCATCCTTTTCGAGGCTCAATACTATAAAATTCTTGTCTCTTTATTTGCTTTATTTTTTATCACTTCGCATACAATTCCCAACTTAAAATTTTGTAAATCATTATATTGATAAAACCTCCATCAATAATTGGCACTAGAAGGAGGGCTATTCCAGTAGACTTCGTAACAATTCTTTGAAGGATGGCGAATACAAGAAGAACTACTCTTTAGAATAATGCTAGAGGTAGCTAGAACCAGTAACAGAATACCACTAGTCAGGTCGATCCTACCCAAAATCAACCAGCTGAGACTGCACAAGACAAAAATCTTCTTCAAGGAATGGAGGATGTGCTTGCAAATCTTCAACAAGTCATCAATCAAATCAATGATTCACTAGGATGCCTTGCTGAAGGAAAATTGGTGACTCCGCTATAACAGGAACGTCAAAGAGAGCAACCTAAACGTCGTCCAGAAAGGGGAATTCATATATGAGAAGTAGGAGATTGTAACCAGACTAGAGTTCAGAAGGAGCAACGTCCAGATCGCAATGATAAAGGGAAAGGCAAAGCTGCTAATTTACCGCAAGAGTATGGTACTGAAAGTTCAGGTACGGAGATAGATCGCAGGCAAACCTCTTGAAGGACTCCATCTAATCGTGATCAATGAGATAACAAAGGCACTCATCATTCAATAGCGTCTTCGAGAGAATTAGCATAGAGCCAAGGAAGGAGTTAGCTGCTTTAAGGCAACATCTGGAGTAGTGACTATAACACTTCCTAGTTTAGTTTTATTATCATATACAGACAAACTATGAAGTATTATTCTTTCTTGAACCATATTTTTAGTTTTATAAAATGATGAGAAAATTTGAACCTTCCAAAACCTTTAATCAAAAGCAACTGTATGGAATTTCTTGTTGAAAGTGTCTTTACAAAATGGACAATCGAAAGAGGTTTTCATCGGTCTATTTTGCCATCAGCGGTAGTATTTATATCGCAACCAAAATTCATAATACAAAAATATCACCCATAGGTCAAGCTCGTCCACTTCTATATGATCATGGTGATAAAAGGCAAGTCAAGCAAGTCGTGGTGCTGACTCGGCTTCGTCGTTTTGTCTTGTTTTCATCTCCTTTCAACTCTGATTCATTCCAACCACCCAAAATACCTACAAAAGCAAAAATTTGTTGTCATCCTGTTTCAGCTCTCATTCATTCTAACCTCCCAAAATATCTACAAAAGACAAAAATAAGAATTAAAACCTAAAAATAACAAGAAAATCCACAAAGACATGTATAGAAAATGACCGAAAAATAGCTCAAATTAGTACCTATCACTAGTGGATTTGGAGAAACTACCATCAATTTCGATTCAACCATGATTTCCAAGTGTTTTTGTTTTTTATTTAACTACAATTTAACTAATTTAATTCTTATTAATTACAAAGTTAGTTATGTACTATATTCCTAAGAATCAACTTTGGTATTAGCAAATTTATCAACTTGTGGTAAGAGCATTTTTTCTATGGTTTTGGGGTTGTCACGTTTCGTAGCATGTTAACTTTTAATAGAAAACCGGTTTCGTTGTTATGTAAACTGGATCTTGTCCAATTTTATAAAAGGTAAATTAATTTAATTACGTTGCTAAATTAGTTGTATACAACAATAAATTATTAAATATAATGATAAATAAGTGATTGTTACGTGAAATACATATACATATAATAACCGCAAGTGCACAAGTCATAAATAAGTAATAAAATGATAAGAGAGTTATCGATCTCACGAAAAATTGGGTGTTAAATTATTGCTCAAAACCGAAATTATCATAACATAATTTTATCTAGGGAACCAAACTTAATGAATTTATAATTAAATAAAAAAAATATAAATTTAAAAATAAAATATGGAAACTTCTACGAACTAATGTACTAAGGGTGAATTCATCTAACTATCAACTATGTCTTTTGATCACTAATTGCATTCTAATAAATTATTCCCAGTTTATAAGCTAAGAAAGCAAAAGTATTTCTTCTCTCTCTCTCGAGTGCCGAGTGAAATCATGTCTAAATGTCGATTCCAATATCTCTATTCCGAATCTAGAAACCAAAAATTTATTATGTTTAATGGTTCTCAATCATAGTTTTAAAGGAATTATACGCCCTCTCGAACTCTATACATTCCTATGTTATACTATCTTATGGTCGTCTCTGAAACTCTCTCTCTTAAGCGTCAAATTCTAGAAACCAATTCACCCAATTAATGACCAATTAATCAATAAGCATTAAGCACGGAATAGTATAAATAAATTCAAGAACAATATCAAAGAATATATTGAAAATCAAAACATAAAATCAAAGTATATGCTACATCATTCACCTAGCATATAACAACTAGTTCAACATAGGAGAATCTAATACTAATTTCAACAAGAATTTTATATATCCAAACATATTCAAATTCAAATGAAATTAGAGTGAGAAAGAGGACGAAAAAAACTCTTTTGTGGAGGTAGAACTTCAAACCTTCAATTCTTCAAGCCACTCTCTCAAGCTTCATCTCCAAATTTTTAGCTCCAAGCTCTTCCCTCTTTATGAATTTTGAGCTCTCAAGTTTGTGTTTTCTCATCGACTCTCCACACATAAAATAGAGGCTTAAGTGTGTGTTTAAGAGGCTCTAAAATGACCTAGGACGGGGGAATTTCAGATCATTCAATCGGACGCAACTAAGGGCCGAGATTTCAATTAAAATCTCACTAAAAACGCAGTTTCAGATGCGAGGGAGCACTGCAGTGGTCCTTGGAAAGCGCCACGCTCACGATTCTAGAACTTTTTCTTCCAAAGAGCACCGTAGTGCTACTATTCAAGCATTATGGCGCTACTATTCATATGAATACTAAAAATCAACACTGCTTCTTTAGTGCGCTGTTTCACCATTTGCTTTCCGTTTTACTCGATTTTTATTGCGATGCATTCGTATCAGACTTAACTTCAATCTAAAAAGTTGAAATACCCATGTTAGGTATAAATTCATCTTGATTCTCATTTATTCACAAGAATTACAAAAATTAAGGAAAAACACGTCAAACCAATAAAAATGCTTAAGAACTTATAACTATTTGAGCTGAATGATTCTTAATTTGTGAGTGAATTAATCACTCATCACTTATATACTATGGTAAGTATTTAATACAATGGTGAATAAATTATACACTATGAAAACTTATATACTATGGTAAGTATTTAATACAATGGTGAATAAATTATACACTATGAAAAATAAATTATATGGACCAGTAAATTAAGTATATACATTAGAAAATCGATTATATACACTGATTAAATTAATTATATATACCGGTAAATTAATTATATATGTTGGATCAATTATACATATCAATAGGTCAAATTAACTTATTTAAGGGTATAATTGTAAATTAGAATCATTACAACTTAAAAAGATATAAAAATTAATACAATATAAAAGACATATTCATTAACACATAGTTTAGAAAGGGCATGAAGTATGATTTTCTCTATTTTTAGTATTTGTGACTAAAGTTCGAAAAATGTTAGGGGTGTTTTGAACAAAACTGGGAACGTGATTTGTGGGGATTTCGTTATTTTCAATAAATTATAGATAATTATCAAAAAAATATCACGATTCATATATTCAATTGTATTTATATATAGAGTGATTTTTCAATGGGTACTTTTGTTTTTGCTTAATAGATAGTTATATTTTTTTAACATGCTATAATAAGTCATGCTCACCCTACTTTTATGGAATGAAATTTTGCTCCATGGATAATATGTTTTGCTTCATGGAATGATGTTTATAGATATTCTCATTTATATGAAACAGAACATTGATAAAGCTAAATGAATGTTTTAAAACATTATATTTCTTCTTAGCATGAGAATGATATTATAGAAATCAATTAAGGAGAAAAAAAAATATTATAAGAATATAGAAGATAACAACAATATACAACTAATGGAGAATCAAAATTAATAAGTATAGAATAAGAATGATATTATAGGATTCAATTAAGGAGAAAAAAAGAAATCCATCTTAGTAGTTATCGAATAAGTTATCCCTCACATAAAATATCGATGATATTTCATACTTACCTATCGATGGATAAATATGGTGATATCCATTGAAGAAATACCCGTATATATATATGGGTGATGTTTCAATGGAGTGTTTTGTTTTTGCTCCATAGATAGATACTCTAATTTGGGTCATTGGATTTTAATCTAATAGTTACAATAATATTAGTAATTGTATAAAAAAATCTAATTAATATGTGTATATATATAAAGTTATTTATGATTAAAAGTATTGGCTACTTGTTTATGACTTATATATGAGTTAGACTGTTTTTTTTTTTTTTTGAATCATCTTTCCATTACTTTTTTATGTTTTCATTCCCATTCTATGTTTGATTCCTATATTTTTATTTCATTCTCTTTCATTCCTTACATTTTACCAGTTATACACAAGTATAACTTTCTTTTTTTATTTAAATTTTATTTCTACACGTAACTAATTTTTTGAAGTCCTATATAACTTTAGTCATTTATTACATTATATCATCTATTACATAACTTTAGTTTAATATCATCTATTACAAAGTGAAATGAATAGCTATAATGAACCTAAAAATAAATAAATAAAATGAATAATCATAATTTAAACTGGTTTTTTCTTTTTCACTTTACATCATACAATATAATCTATATTAGAACATTTAAATTCATGCGAGAGCATAGTATTTAAAACAATGAAAAGGTGATTGAAGAGTTAAAAAAATGTTGGTACATATTTTTTGTAATTTTTAACAAAACGTTATTTGCCTTAGTCGGTAGCTTAGTTATCAATTTAACGTATTGTACATAAACATACATACTTTTGAATATACGACCCAATTACATTCGTGCATATATATGGTCATTTTAAATAAAAACAACGAATATACATCATCACTAATGAATTTTAAAGATGATTAATTTTAGAAAAAGGTTGAAGTAGAATGAAATTAATAAGATGAAAAAAAAAATTATATATGATTAATAGAAGTACCTATAGATGTCATTTTTTTAATAAAATTCATATGTAACTTTACATTGTATCTGGTTTTGTAGATGAGTATTTTAGTTCACATTAATTGATTAAAACTATAGACATACATTGATAGATTAGAACTATAGGTGGAAAATAGTAGTTCAAGTAAGTTTTGATCCAAATATTACTCTTTGTAGCTATTTGGTTGAGAAATAACATATTATACTGTACATGATGACTTTTTCTAATCTTCAGAATTATCAAAATAGTGTACTCTTCTTTGTTGTCAAGAGAAAAGGATAGGAGTAAAACTAACTTGGACTAATAAAATGACTTTTTTGTACATTCTCTTGAAATTAACTTTTTTAGGAGTATTAAAGACATCGTGACCTATAGGCAAAACTTTCTTAACCATCAAAAACTCCTAAATAATAGTGTTTTCATGATCAAGAAGCTCTTAACTATAGGGTTTAAAAATGTCATTTTGAACAAATTTGCAAAAACGCTTTTAGGTCTAAGTTAGTTATACCCATAACATTTTTTCTTACGCTTAAATGTGTCTAATAGGCTAGTAGGCTTTCTTTGCCTTTGAAACTATTATTATTATTCTTCTTCTTCTTCTCATGGAGTCATATGTATGAATAGGTGCAAGTATTAAAAAGTTTGCTTTGATAAAGAATCATATATGAAACTTGATATATTTTATAATCTTAATCTACATATGTGTATGTATTAAATTCATTTTTATAATTTCAGAATAGATGAAACAATAAAATACTATCTTTCAAAAAAAAAAAAAAACAATGAAACTAATGTGTAATTTTTTTTTTTAGGGAACCAACATGCTTTTTCTTTATTGTAACTAAGGTGTATTTGGTCCCAAAAAAAAAAAAAAACTAACGGTTTATTAGTTAAAAAAAAATAAAATGTACATATCCCAAAAAAAAATAAAAAAAAATACCAAATCGTGAATCTCAAAAAAAATTATCAAAACTCTTTAAAAAAAAAAAACTATGTATATCAAAATATTAAATATTAGTAATTTTGATTAAAAAAAATTCCTTAAAAAGCAATTCCAAATTATTTTTTTAAAAAAGTTATTCCCAAATCATATTCCTGACTCAATGGAAAGAGGATTTTCTAAAAAATTGGAATGAGAATGATTGTAAGTAAAAATAACTTGCTATTGCAAATCATTTTCAACTTGGTCAAAGTACCCATCATAGAGCAAAAATAAAAAACTCCATTGAAACATGACCTATATATATATATATATATATATTCATAATTAGTTCCTATCATGAATATATCATGGCGTCACGTATGTATATTTGAGTTTTGCCGATTAATGTACGCAATTTCAGGTGTTTGGGGATCTTCAGCTTCGATATCTAGGGATATCTATGGAGTCGCATCAAGGGATTTGTCTATGTGACCTTTCAAATATCAATGATTAAGTTCTTCTATTTTAATTCCTAGTAATGCTTCGTATTTCTCATTATCTTTCCTTTGGATTTTTTTTAATTTTTATTTTATTTTTCAAAATATTTTGCTGCGATATTGATCATGAAGATATTGACGTGCCGATTTTAGTTGGATATACACTCTTTGCTTCCAATAACGTGATTCAAGTTTTTTTCTTTTTTTTTTTCCAACTGAGTACGACTGAAGAATAAATAAAGAATGAACCTTTCGCTAAGACAAAGAACAAAACGCTCTAGACTTAGCGTGTTCCACAAAATGACAAGGGGTAATAATGCTTTCATTCACTAAGATTTTAAGAGGGAACAAAAACAAATTTGGAGGGATTTCATTTTCTTATGTTTGAGTTTTAACAAAGAAATGAGTGGGGAAAAAAAAAAACAATTGACGAAATTTTGTGTACTTTAGAGAATATAGAATAGTTGCAAAAAAATAAATGAGAAAGACAAGTTTCAAGAAATGTTTTATATAATTCTATGAAAATGTTTTCCTTATCTTCTTTCTTTTTGTTTTGCATTCTGAGAGAAAAGTACAAGTTCCAAAGAAAGCCAGGTTTATTTGCCCTACTCAAATTGGAGAAAAGGAAATGGATAGGACTAAGTTGGGCCAAAATGCCACTTTTGTGCATTTTTTTAAAAAATGATATTTTTAAGGGTGTCAAGGATGTCTTGACTTATGATCACAAACTTATTAACCATAAAAAAGTCCAAAAGAATAGTTTTTCCATAGTCAAGAAGCTCTTAACTTATGATTAAGAAGTCTTCGACACTCCGAAATATGTTATTTTCAAAAAGATGCTCAAAAAAGTTATCTTGGCCCAAATTAGTCCTATTTATGTCATTTTCTCCTCAAATTGAAGTTCACATTGTAGGACAAGTTTGGGTCTTATAGCAAAATGACCGAATTTTGGGCCTAATTTAAGTAAATGTCCATTTTTCAAATATTATATTGACCATAAAAAAGTCCTAAAGAATAGTTTTTCCATAGTCAAGAAGCTCTTAACCTATGATTAAGAAGTCTTCGACACTCCTAAAAATATTATTTTCAGAAAGATGCTCAAAAAAGTTATTTTGGCCCAAATTAGTCCTATTTATGTCATTTTCTCCTCAAATCGAAGTTTCATTGTGGGACAAGTTTGGGTCTTATAGCAGAATGACAAAATTTTTAGCCTAATTTAAGTAAATGTCCGTTTTTCAAATGTTATAGCAAAATGTCCAGTATATATATTTATATACTAAGTGTAAAATATTATATAGCATGCATAAAAATTTATATACTCAATACATTAACTGAAATTGGTAGATAAGTATATAATCTAAGTGTAAAATATATATACTTAGATATTTAGCTATAAAATTTAAAAAGTGGACATATATTTAATCAAATTTGAAATATTGGTCATCAACCTAAATTTTTTGACAAGATGTCCCCAAAGGTACAATAAGTCCACGAAATTCAATAAATAGTAGTTTTTTTTTTTTAATTATCAAAACACACAGTAGAATTGTGGGGGAAAAAAAGAAAGAAAGAAAGAAAAAGGCACAGATAATTAAATCTTGTTTGTTGATCAAATTCATGTATGTTAATTAACAGGCAGTTCTCGTTTTTTTTTTTTTTAAGGCTTAATTAATAGACAATTTGATATGTAGAAAGTCTGTTAATCGACAGGTGTATTGATTAACATAAATGTCTGTTTATTGATATGCATGTATAAGATGTACCTATTTATTTTTCAACTATCTTTATAGTTAGGCCAAAACATTCCTATCCTTGTTAAGGTGTTTTTTATATTTTTTATATTTTATATGTCCTTATAATTTTCATTTAAGAAATAAAACAAAAACCAAAATACTTTCTTGATAAAGTAAAATAAATATATGTATAAATATTATCCCAATTTCTACAGTTTAAAGTAAAACAAGAAAAAGCCCAGAAATCTAATAAGCTTAGGCAAAAAGTTCTAATCTATTAAAGGCCTCTCGGAAAAGAGCCAATGACCACCTCCATTGAAGGTTCTTAAAAAGTTAAGGAAAATAAAAAATATAATTTGGATTGTACCAACCTATGTACACTAAAATTATAGAAGTTCAAATTAATTCTCATTTTCTCATATATATAGTTATAATATTTTAATTTAGACTTGTTTTTATATAAAAGCATTGTTAGGAATCTGATAACCCAAATTCACTATGCCAGGAATGCTATTTTCAAGAAAAATCAAGAAAAGAAGAGAAATTAAAACAGAAACAAGATCAATAAGCACAACATAAGATTTAACATAGGAAAACTCCAAATTGGAGAAAAAACCACGACCCTTGGAAAGAACTTCTACTATATGAAATTTTTTTTACAATCATACAGCTTCCTCTCTTACTCAATGATCCCCAAATACACCTAAGAGATTTTTCTCCCAAACTCTCAGAATAAAACTCTCACTTTTACTCTCACTCTTGTAGTTTTCACTCACTCTGGAGATGAAGAATGTAGAGGATTAAGTCTCTATTTATTGGCTTAGACTCACCAATCTCTCCATCAAATCCTCACATTATTACCATGTATAATACACTGTTTGTATGCTATAAATATGCATTTTCTACCAGCTATATCTTATATATCTTTTTGACATAAATAGGAAGATATCCTTCATCTCCTCAAATGGATTATACACGGTTTGTATGCGGTAGAGATATTCTCCCATTTAATGTACTAAATGCATTCAAATGCTAACAAGCTTATCTCAGTTTTATAAATAATCTATTTTTATTACATAACAATTAACAATTAATAACTAATATTTAGATTTACTTAAAATAAATATATACAAATGATATTAAAACAACTAAATTTGAAATAAAAATGAGTAGGGTATGGTACAAGAGGAATGAGATTTTGAAAAGGAAATGATTAGGCGAGAAATTAAAATTATAACAACGGACACGATGAGGAATAAAATAACATTGTATCAAAATAGGGACAAATTAGGCATAAAAATGGCATAATAACGAAAATAGGGACAATTAGGCACATAAATATTATAATATTAGAAACAGGCATGATCAGGTATGAAAACAGTACAATCTCAAAAACAGACATGATTAGACACGAGAATAGTGCAATACCAACAACAGACACAATTAGGCATGAAATAACATTTTATCAAAAAATGAGGACAAATAAGGCATAAAAATGGCATAATAATGAAAATGAGCACAGTTAGGCATATAGATAGCTAAATATTAGATTCGAACTGATTAGGCATGGAAAGAGTACAATCTAAAAAACAAGCACGATAAAGCATGAAAATAGTATAATGTCAAAAACAAGAATAATTAAGCAAGAAAATAGATATTTACAGTACGAGGCAAGAACGTGTAGCAGAAAAACATGTCTGCTCCAAACACTACAAGAAAAAGGAACTACAACGATGACATCTATAGCGGCAATGATTTGTCGCCGCTATAGACATACATCTATAGCGACGACACTGAGTATGTCGTTGCTATTAGAGGTCAACCGAGAAAGGTTGAAAAAAATTGCTATAGCGATGACCTATGTCGTCGCTACAGGGAAAACCTTAGTGACAACATGCGATTATCATCGCTATAGAATATACGAACAAACACGCCATTCAACAGTAACTCACCCGCGGAGAAATGGGCACCTTTTGGGAGATTGTGAAAATATCAGACTCTATAGCAACAAAATTTGTCGTCGTTATAAAATTTTTTTAACTTTTTTTATTTAAAAGATGAATTAATTAATATAAAAAGTAAAAAAGAAAATATATAAGCAACGACAACTTGGTAAACCTGGAAATTTTTGTAGGCAAACAATGACTGCCAAAATTTGACCCAAAAAAATTAAAAATAAAATGATGTCGTCAAGGTCTATAGCCCTAACTTGCTGGTTTTATAGTGGCGACAAATGTCGCTGCCATAAGTCCTGTAAAATAAAAAACCCCCAGATCGTCTTCTTCGTCATTTTCTTCTCTCTTTCACACATCTCTCTCTCTTTACCCGCCGGCCAACCACCTCTATCTTCTTTCTCTATCTCTCCTGTAATGCTCTATCTCTTTCTTTCTTTCTATCTCATTCTCTATCTTTCTCTCTATTTCTCTCATTTTCTCTCTCTCTTTTTCTCTCTAACTCTCTCTCTCTCTTTCTCTCTCATTGTAGAGCCCCCTCCGCCATCCCCGTCCGTGCCGCCGCCATCCCCTCCCGCTGTCCCCCTCCACCGTCTCGCCGGTTAGTTTTTAGTTTTTTAATATTTATTTAGATTGTTAAAAGTAAGAATTAGATTATATTAATATTAGATTTATCTAATTGTTAATAATAGGTTAGTTTTATATAATAGTTAAAAATAATAAGGTTAGATTATTATTAAAATATAGTTATGTTTATATACTAGTTTAAAATAATAGGTTAGTTTATATTATTTAAATTGTATAATATGATTTTGTTATATTGGATTTGTGATATGGTTAGACAATGTCGGATTATTTTGGATTTGTGATATGGTGAGATTATTTCGTTTTTAGAAATATTGTGAGATTTATTTAGATTTATTAAATGATTTTGTTAGATTATGTTGAGTTGTGGTTAAATTGAATATGTGAGATTAATGTTTGTGTGAAAATTATATGGAAAAATTATATTTTTAAATAATTATATTTTTGGTTTATGTTGTGTATTTTAATTTGGATTTATGTTAGATTAGATTAGAAATATGGACATTGGATTACTATGAATATTAGATTAGTGATTTAATTTAATGATAAATGATGAAATTAGGTTAGAATAAATTTTGTAAATTAATTAAAAATATGATCTAATAATTAAAAATATGATAAAAATTAATAAATGATAATAGGAATAATTAGACACATTAATAATTTTCATAATTTAATTTAGTAAGATTAAATAATAATAATACACAAAATAAATAAAAGGTAATAAAAACTATTTAACACTTGTCGACAATAACTTTTATATTTTAATTATTAATTAAATATTTAGTAAAACGTAATAAAATTAATTAATAAAGTTAGTAAAAGAAGTAATAAAATAAAACTAGTAACTAATATTTGATAATTAGGACTTGAGTATAAGGTANAATAATAATAATAATAATAATAATAACACATGAAAATAAATAAGCTGAAATAATAATAATACATAAAATAAATAAAAGGTAATAATAACTATTTAACACTTGTAGAAGATAACTTTTACATTTTAATTATGAATTAAATAATTAGTAAAAGATAATAAAATTAATTAATAACTTTTATACTATACTAATATTTTAATAATTAGTTAAAGTTTGTAAAAGAAGTAAATTAAATGAAATTAGTAATTAATATTTGATAATTAGGAATTGTGTATAAGGTAATAATTAATAAAAAGAAATTAAAGGGTAAGATTTATTATATAATTAATCTAAAAACTACTTTGTAATAATATTTATAAAAATACGCCTATAATCAAAAAAAAAAAAAAACCCAAAATGCCCGAAATGTCCCTATAAGCACCAAAAAACTTGTACAATTAGTAAAATACCCAAAATACCCCTTCAATCACAGTAAAACCCTTATAGTCACTAAAATACCCCTTTAACTAAATAAATTTCGAAAATACGCTTAGGTTGATTTAAAATCCTAAAATAGTCCTTTAATTCACAAAACTACCCAAAATGCCCCTAAAATATGAAATTACAAAAATACTCCTATAGTTACTAAAATACCCCCTATAATTTCTTAGATACCCGAAATGCCCCTACATTGAATAAAATACCCAAAATACCCCAACAAACTACCTAATATGATAAGTACCCCGAGTTCACAATAATATACGAGAATGGATACCACTCTTAAACTAGTTTGGGATGTTCTTGATCATCACAGTCAGAGTCATTTCTAACTCATTCTAACATTGAACAACAAGAGGTGAAAACATGTTAATTGACAAGAGTTGGATACATTTGAGGAACTGCGTTGCCAAGGAATATTGGAATGGTGCAATGACATTTCTTGATAGGGCAAAATATTTTGTAAATAACCAAAGTAAAATTCATTGTCCATGTAAAGAATATCACAATATGCTGCATAAGACACTTGATGTGGTGAAGACGCATATAATAACTCATGGGTTAGATGTAGAATATATCACTTGGACATTTCATGGAGACGTTGATGATGTGGATATTCTGCAAATGACCTGCATGGAGGTAATGATATAGTAGATGAGATGATAAATATAATAAATGACTTCATAGGTCTATTTACTCGTGATCTTGTTAATAATGATGTGAACGTGGATAAAAATATTGTAATGTCGTCTTCTATATCTGTAGAACAGCATGAGGGAGCCTACACAACTAATAAAATATTAAATCACTACGATTATATGGCATTATATTAAACTTTGACATTTTTCCTATAATATAGTGAACACATAAGGAAGCTCCAGCAAAAAAGTGGTCAAAACCTGGATGAAATACAAAGTCAACAGTTTCCAACTTGGTTTTATACGAATATATATAACTTATAATTCCAACATTTGCAGATAATAGTTGTTTTCATTATTGTCTAATTTACATTTTAAGTGAATTAATAAATGTATCAATTATGTCGAAATGGATCCCCTAAAGTAACTAGTGAGTTGTACTCATTGGTATCTGGGCCACATTTTTATGTCTCGACTTATTCTATATGTATTGTAAATGGAACTCGATTCGTAAATCACGCAAGAGATTCTAAACGATTTACTCAAAACAGTAGTATATCTGTCCTTGGGACTAATGAGATTATATTTTATGGTCATTTAGAAGAAATTTAAGAGTTCAATTATATGGGCACATATTTTGTTGTCTTATTCAAGTGCAAATGGTTTGATATCAATCCTAGAAAGAAGAAAATAAAAGTAGAAAAAAACATAACAAGTATGGCTATCAATTCTGAGGAGTATAAAGATGAACCATATATACTTGCTTCTCAAGCTAAGTAAGTTTTTTTTATATTGATGACTTATTGAATGGTTTGAACTGGAAAATTGTAGGAGACTTAAATCATCGAGGTGGATGGGATATTCAAGATAATAATGTTGAACCACTTATTCTGCAAGATCATAACTCCTCAAATTTTGTCCTAACGGTTGAACTTAGCAAGCTGGAGTCTAATTTTAATAATTTAATTATTTTAAAAAAATTAAAATATCTATAGCGACGACCAATAGCGATGATTAATATCGTCGCTATAGTGGTAACGACTACCAACATCGTCATTTTTTAGCCATCATTCGACGATATTGTAGCGACAACATATGTCGTCGCTATAGTCTACTATTCCGACGACAAATTTTATCGTCGCTATAGAAGTGCTATACCGACGGATCTATACCGATGACTACTTAACGACAACAACATCGTCGCTATAGATCTATTACGGCGATATTTTGTCCTATAATGATGGCAATTGTCGTTGCTATAGAGCCATTTTCCTGTAGTAAAAATCATATACTTTTATAATTGTGATTTCAATTACTGTGTTGGGTCATAGTTCGATGACCTTGCATAATAAAGCCTCTACCAACACACTTTAACTAATAAGTATGCCACCACCGTGCTAACAGGTGGGGTGGGGGGGGGGGGGGGGTAAGACGCTCCCTCCCTCGACTATGAGGTTTTGAGTTCGAGTTGCCACCGCAGTAATGATAGAAGGTTTATGGGTAATTCACTTCGAGAGGGATCTATTAATTGACGTGGGTAGATCCACTACCCGAAATTATAGGGGTATGCCACCTTCTAATCTTATAACCTTTTTTTTTCTTTAACAAAAACTATCAAGTATGCCGTGATAAAATATTATATGTTATTTACTGGATTTTTTTTCCAATTAAGATGACTAGTTGAGCTTAAAATAAAATAAGGTTATTTAGTCATTCATGACAAATGATAGTCCTGTTTTCTCTACAGATCATTGTATATAGATTTTTTTCCGATTTCGGAGGTCCATTCCATCAATAAACATACGTAAGCTAATAATATTTGACAAACCTTTTAAACATAAATTTAGAAATTTGACAGATTAAAATTAACAATTCTCTATCACTATCCACATTGGATAAAGCAGGAGTAGAATATGTTGTAGCTAAATCATATATTGTAATGTGCAATTTAAAATATACCAAACGTGATTCTCACGGTTCCATATTTTTTCACGAAATGTATATTTTATATATTTTAACAATCAAGTATGCCTCTACCAAAACAATTTAATTAACAAGTATGCTACTACCGTGCTAACAGACGGGTGGTAAGGTGCTCCCTCCCTTAACTAAAAGGTTTTGGGTTCGAATCGCCACAGCCGTAGTGGTCGAAAATTTATAGGTAATCCACTTTGAGAAGGATCCATCTATCGATGCGGGTGAATCCACCACATAATGTTATAGGACCACATCATCCTTTAACCTTATCACCTTTTTTCTCTTTAACAAAAACTAACAAGTATGCCGTGATGAAATATTATATGTTATATACTGGATTTTGTTTTTCAATTACATTGACTAGTTGAGTTAAAAATAAAATAAGGTTATTTAGTCATTCATGACAAAGGATAGTCCTGTTTTCTCTACAGATCATTGTTTATAGATTATATTTCAATTTCGGAGGTCCATTTTATCAATAAACATACGTAAGCTAATAAGATTTGACAAACATTTTAAACAAAAATTTAGAAATTTGACAGATTAAAATTAACAATTCTCTATCATTATCCACATTGGATGATTCAGGAGTACAATATGTTGTAGCTAAATCATATATTGTAATGTACCATTTAAAATATACCCAACGTGATTCTCATGGTTCCATATTTTTTAACGAAATGTATATTTTATATATTGTATTCGTTATTTGTCCCTATATAAAGCAGTAGAGGTTCATATCTGTATGTAAATTGAAAACAAGCAATTAAATTTTCGTATTCTAGTCATTGCAGACATGAAATCTCGTTGTGCGGTTATCGTGGCCCTTCTGTCTCTTCTTTTGGTAAGCGTTATTTGTTATTAGCATTTGTTAACCCTTTCTCTTACATTTTTTGTTTTAAAAATTGTATCACGTTAGTGCAAAAAAAATAAGATGATTTAGAAGGATTCTTTGCAAAATACACCTTTGACATTGTGTATTTTAGAAAAAACACCCTTTTTAATAATTTATTGATGAGTATACCTTTGCAAGTTCTAGACTATTTTACATACAAAAATGCCTCTATCAATATTCTCATCGAGGATCCACATTCTGGCGAGATAGTGAAGGTCGAGTTGTTAGACACATTGTCCAGCACGGCTCGACACTGTGTCTAACCATATCTGGCGCTAATCACTCAAATGTACTTTTTTTTTATTCTGTTTAGCTCTCGACACCCCTGTCTAATGCGGTTCAACACCCTATCTAGCATTGTCGTGTGTTGAATACTCAAATGTACCTTTTTCTTCTGTCAAGTTTCTAGACACTTTGTTTGACTCTCAAAACCTCTATCTGGTGCCATTGACTTAAGGGTATATAAGATTTTTTATATCTTTTTTAAACGGGATATATTTCATCTAAAACTATTGAGAGAGGTATATTTTCTTAAATTCACTATTATAGGGGTGTATTTAATATAATTTCTACTGTTTAGATGATAAGGATTATTCTTAAAATTAAAATAATAGTTACATTATAACTTAAAAGTATACACAATATATATGTACCGATGTACATGATATAAATTCGTGCAACTATGGCATGTAAAATAAAGCTGAGTATTTAATCTCACACTTTAATTAACTTCATCTCTTTTTTGTGGTGCAGTACTCGATGGGTACAACAGAATCAAGAAAAGATCCCGGAGAATATTGGACAACTGTTATGAATGACCAACCAATGCCAGAGGCAATTCAAGAGCTAATTCGCGAGGCATCATCTGATCAGGAACATTTCGGTCACTATGACAGAGGGGTTGATACAAAATCAGAAAAATCCTTTACCAAAGAGTTGGAGACAAACACTGAACAAGGCGATGTTAGTTCTAATGAAGAAAGACCAGTTACTAAAGATTTTGAGCCACATTCAAATTCTATACCTTTCGAGCTAATTTGGTCCAAGAATTCTAAAAAATTTGCCAAAGATTTTGAGCCACACCCGAATCCTATACCTTTCTCGCTAATTTGGGCGAAGGATTCTCAAAAATTTGCCAAAGATTTCGAGCCACATCCGAATCCTATACCTTTCTCGCT
>JXTC01000328.1:49540-60296 GCA_002914845.1 Trema orientale
TACATATTTCTGTTGCGGTTGTTACCAATGATGTTCCTAGAAAATTGAAATCCTTCATTTTTCTAGAAGCATAGTAGAAGTACCTCAGTGTCTGTGATTGTATGTTTCTTTATTGATCTTCCTCATTTGCTAGGGATCTCACGATCTTGCTATATTAATAGGAACTTCCTACAAAAGCATAAGCCATAGTATAGTTCTTTTTAAACATCGTTTATACCAAAATAGCCTAAAAACATGGGATTGTTACACCAAGTGCAAAGTACTAAAAATTCAAAAATTCAGAATGGGCTGAATTTTTTGAAAAATCCTCTAAAAAATTATAATATTTTTAGAAAATCAAACTTTTAACAAATATTTAGAAAAATACCACTTTTCTTCAAAATTAGTATTTATGGTACTCGAGGTAACTAGTTGAGTTACTTGAGGTAATCAATCTAGTTACTTGAAGTAACTAATTAAGTTACCTCTGGTAGCTTGACCGATTATGTAATAACCCGTATAGTCATAGAAAAAAAAAAAATAATAAAATAAATAAATAAATATGTAACGCCTCGAGTCCCATATTGGATATGTTCTGGGAAGATCATGGGTATTTAAGTAGTGGTCTATGAGCCTAAAAGTATATTCAAGCTAGCACTTTTGGGTGAGGCTCAGTGGTGTTACATTTGGTATTCAGAGCCGACCCAGTCTATACCTGTGTGGGTCTTGGAAGGCTGCCACGGGCTGGAATCGTGGTGAATGTGGACCCTGCCCATAGGGGTTATATGTGGGCTATTGAATGTGAACCCCCTAGCGAGGACGCTAGGCCCTTAACGGGGGGAGATTGTAATGCCCCAAGTCCCACATCAGGTATGCTCTGGGAAGATCATGGGTATTTAAGTGATGGTTTATGAGCCCAAAAGTACCTTCAAGCTAGCACTTTTGGGTGAGGCCCAGTGGTGTTACATTAAACTCTGGGAAGATCATGGGTATTTAAGTGATGGTCTATAAGCCCAAAAGTACCTTCAAGCAAGCACTTTTGGGTGAGACTCTGTGGTGTTACATTTGGTATGAGAGCCGACCCAATCCATACCTGTGTGGGTCTTGGAAGGCTGCCCCAAGCCGGAATCGTGGTGAATGTGGACCTTGCCCATAGGGAT
This sequence comes from Trema orientale, assembly GCA_002914845.1. Lineage (NCBI taxonomy): Eukaryota > Viridiplantae > Streptophyta > Magnoliopsida > Rosales > Cannabaceae > Trema > Trema orientale. The sequence continues at coordinate 50,680 of JXTC01000328.1, forward strand.
TATATGTGGGCTATTGAATGTGAACCCCCTAGCGGGGACGCTAGGCCCTTAACGGGGGGAGATTGTAACGCCCCAAGTCCCATATCGGGTATGTTCTGGGAAGATCATGGGTATTTAAGTGATGGTCCATGAGGCCAAAAATACCTTCAAGCTAGCACTTTTAGTTGAGGCCCAGTGGTGTTACAAAATAAATGAAAGGACAAAAGACAAAAAGGCCAAGAGTTTAGTTAATTAAGTAGGGACAATTCAGTAATTTTAAAGGATTAGGAAACCTATACGCATAATTTTTCAAAGTCTCTGACAGAAGAAAAAAAAAATTTAACACTCTGCAGAGAGAGAGGAGAACAGCTAAAAGCTTGGAAGAAGAGAAAGGATTGCAAGAAAGTTGATTGTCAATTCTCTAAGGTAAGGAATTCTTCCCCATCAACTATCAATCGATTATTTGGGATTCTTGGGATTAATTCATCATCTAGGGTTTAGAATTCTTGAAGCATCTTTTTGTTTCAGTCATGATTCTGGGGCACACTTATATTTTGATTGATTACTCTCGCAGTAAGGTTTAAAACAAAACCAAAGTTATGTGATTTGGATGTCTAAATTAAAAGTTATAGATTTTTGAGTTTTGGTCTAGATAGTAAAATGCAGCAGAGACTACGATAGGTTTTTCAGTGGCGTCTGGTAGTCTAATAGGGTCATATTTGGTATGGTTGTAATTTGTCAAAAACGGACTTATAACCAGAGAGATATAGCCTTTCAAATTAGCACTACAAATCTGGAAAAATTTTGTAACTTTCAGCAATTAGAGTAAAACGTGGCAGCAGCTTATTTCATTTTGTGGGGCCTACCTATGGACCCTACAACCATGTTCTTGGCATTTTTAGGACCCCAATCACTTGTAGATATTGTCCTCCAAGTTTCACAATTTTTAGAATTAATTTGGAATTGTTATGAGTTTTTGATGTCGAGGTTATACAAGGTAATATAGCGAATGTATCAAGTGTGCATGGGCAGTGGGTTAAATATTGTGTTAGGCATGATTTAAGGCACCTATTAAGTATTTAATGATCATCTATGATTCTTATTATAATTATAGGTGCTTGTGGTAGCTAGCAATTTGTGGTTGGATTGGTCAGACTAGTGAACAAGTAAGTAACCTTTCATCTCTACTAGTGACTTTTGTTTTATTAAAGCTTATGTATTTTGTTTTCCTTTCTAAAATTTATGTTTGAAATCTGAAATTCATTTTCAGGCGATTTGTAAATAAATAGAAATTATTTTGACAAGAAATAATTTTCTTTCGAATAAAAATATAGATCAAGCTTATGATTATTGTTATTGTTAAATTATCTGAAAATTGTTACTCTTTGACAAATGTGAAAAGTATTGGTGATTTACTTTATAATTGAATGTGTTGAAATGCTCTTCAGTGACTATGCATGTGGACTAAATCTACAGGGGTTATATATAGACAGTACTGACCTAGCTGCAGGGTTAAATGTAGTAGATTCGTACCTGGCTACAGGGGTTTTCTGTAGTAGATTCGGACCCGGCTATAGAGGTTATATGTGGCAGATTCAGACCTAGTCACAGGGGTTAAGTGTGGCCATAGTCGCCAAAACTGTAGAGTAGAATTTGGAAGTGATATCAATTATTGATACAATGGATTTTGGAACTTTCTACTTGTTAAATTGATTTTTAGTTAGTTTCCTTTTCTCCTTTTAAAAAGTATTGATTTCGAAGTTAGAGTTATTTTGTAAAATACTTACTAGACATTTCAAATTGCATATGCTTGATCCAACTAGTAAAAGTTATTGGTTACTTACTGGGCTGTCGGGCTCACCCTTTTATTCTTTAATCTTTTTCGGATTCGGAGAATAGTCAATCAGTGGAACTCATATTTGAAGGAGGAAGATCGTTTGAGGACTCAAATTTTACTATTTAGAATTATTGTATTGTTTGGTTTCATTATTGGTTATTTGAGGTATACTGGATTATTGTTATGGTCTTAGTTTTTTTTTGTTATTATGGATTTAGCAAATTATTGTTGATGGTTTAGATTGTTTGGTATTTTATTATGATGAGATATTTTGGGTGATAATGGATCTATTTGGATTTTTAATAATGATTAGATTCGAAGCCTTTCATATTTATGAGGTTTATCCTTACGAGCATGTAGCGGTTGCCATGTCCGTTGGTCTTGGGGCATGACAGATTATCTCAAGTATGTCATCAATCAATAAAAAGTGGTACTTTTCAAAATACATTTAAAAGGTATGTTTCTAATTAAAATTTGGGATTCTTCAAACAAGTTTTAAAATCTGAGATTTTTCCAATTATTTTGAAAAATTACCATAAAAATTCAAATTTCCTTTTAAAAAAAAGGTAACAAATAGAAAAACAAAAGGCATGCAATAATAACATTTCGGAAAACTTGATTCTTTTCATAATTTTATTTCGAGCAACTTACAATACTCCATCAAAACCAGAATCGAGAACTAACGCCATGTTTGGATACATTTTCAATTTTTTGTTTATAAAAATTGAAAATAAAGACAAAACTTTGTTTATGTTTTTAAATTTAGAACTTACTTGGTAACACATCAAATCATTTTTAATTTTTGAAAACAAAGAACATGAACATGCTTGGTAGCTATAAAAATTAATTAGAAAAATACCATTTTTAGAAATTTGTTTATAAAATATGACTATCAATAGTTCATTTAGAAAACTACCATCTATGAATACTATTTTTAAAACCTTATTTAGAAAAATATCATTCATGAAAGTTTATTTACGAAAATACCACTTAAAAACTTTTGTTTAGAAAAATACCACTTTCTGGTTTTATTTTTTGTTTAAAAAAATTCCATTTTTTTTAAAAAGTTTATTTCCAATTTTTTAAAAAAGAAAACAAAAACAATGTTATCAAGCGTACTAATCAGGTCTCCAAGCTTTTGTTTTGTTTTATTTTTTTTATAGTTTTTAGATCATCAACCTTATAGTACATTCGTATCACATTAGTCCTTTTTTAACTTTTACATCCAATTAAATCGTTATTTAACAGTTTTGATATAATCTGGGTCCTCAACCTTTACCCAACATATCACTTAGGTCTCCATTCTTTATTTTGTAGCTTTTGACTCCTCAAATTTTCATTTTAGAAACTCTAAGGTCCATTTGAATTAATTTTGGGTTAAAATCCAGCTATAATCAAATTGTACTAAATAAATGACTGAAAACTACTAATGGAATATTCAATACTAATAAGGCATTTTTCGAAAATAATAATCTAAATAATAATATTATTTTTAGTTAGTTCTTACTAACAATATTATACGATTTAATTGTGCATTCTTATTAATGGTGATAAAGTTCATTTTCTCTAATTCTATAAACTCATTAACTTTTTTTTTTTAAGTTAAAATTCATAAATAATAAAAGAAGTCTAAAATCATTTTAAATAATAAATAGATACTAATTTATAGAAAATCATAGGTTTTGATAATGATAATGGTTAATAATACAAAAATTGATATTTATGAATATATACTAATCAAATACATACATGGATGTAACGAGAGAAAAACAATTGTACTGTTTAATGATGATTTCTTGTTAATATTCATGAAATTCATTTTATACAATTTTATGAACTCACAATCGTTTAAAAATAGTCTAAAAACCTCTCAATTGACAAATGGACATTAATTTATACAAATGATATAGATTTTGATATGCGTAATTTTAGTATGTATTTCAATGGGTATCTAACTGAGTCATTATGGTGTTACTTTTGAATTTGGTAGTTTTCATTAATTTATTTAATACAATTTGATTAGAGTTGGATTTTAACTCAGAAGAACCTAAGTGTTACAAAAGTGAAAGTTTGTGCGTGGAGTCCAAAACTACAAAATAAAGAATAGGGACCTAAATAATACATTGTATAAATGTTGAGGACCCAAGTGATATTAAAACTGTTAAATAACGGCTGAATTGGATAGAAAAGTTAAAAAGAGACTAAAGTGATATGAATGTGTAAGATTGAGGATCCAAATACTTCAATAAAAAAAAAATTGGGGACCTAATTAATACTCGAGAGAAAAGTTAGGAACCACAGGTGATATAAACCCAAATTAGAAACCCAAAAAGGAAGAAAGGAGCCTGAGACTGAAGTGCCAAAGTTTACAAGATAGACTTTTGGTCTAATAAACGAAAGAAGTCAGGATTGACAATTGACACTGCATACCTAAATGTTAGTAATCTCTAGTCTTGATAAAATTACTCTTGCTAAAATAGAACCAGAAACAACACCTATTGGCCTCTTTAGAAATTAGAACTATAAATTATTAGAAGAAATAAAAAAAAATAAAAATAAAAATAAAAATTATGCATACCTCGTCGTTTCATCTATGAAAAAAATGATTACTTGCACATTGGAAACCTTAGAAGCAAAAGAAAGAAAATTTTTGCATGCCATCTTAATGCTCCATTGTTTCACTACATACACGCATGTTCGAAAATTTGAACGTGCCAAATTTGTTGATGCCTAGTTTGCTCATTAATCCACTTGAATATTAGAAAGTAGATATAAACTGGTCATGTTTGGTACACCCTATAAGGACTTTGTATTGTATTAATTAAACACAATACTTTGTTTGATTATATTTTTGTATTGTACTATTTAATGCAATATCAAAATTTAATATAATATGGAGAGCATTATCTAATACGAAAAAAAAGTATGTATTAAATACTCACTCTCCTTAATTTCTCTTATAAACTTTCTAGCTCCTTTCTTTCTCAAACATCACTTTATCCCTTTCAAAAGTGGTATAAAGTCCAAATAAACTTTTAAAAGTGGTATTTTGCAAATTTATATATAATAATTGATAATTTAATAAATTAAATTTTAAAGTGATATTTTCTTAATAAATTTTCAAATTGGTATCTTTCTGTTACTTTTAAAAGTGGTTTAATTTTGTGAAAATTAGAACTTGTATGGCATTTTTAGAAAAATATACAGTAGACTCAATTTTTTGGTACCATATTTTTAGAAAAATACCACTTTTAAAAAAGTTTTTAGAAAAATACAATTTTTTAAAATGCTAACTATTAATCAGTTTCTGAGCACTGGTAACTACCAACTAAAGGTATTTATAACTGATAATTGATAACCGGTTTTCAGAAACAAGTAACTAGTAATCATTTTCATAATAGTATTTTTCTAAATAGTTTTTAAAAAGTGGTATTTGTCTAAAAATGTGTGAAATTGGAAAAAAAATCTGACCCAAGGTATTTTTGTAATTCTTTTTTATTTTTGTAAGTAGAAGTGTTAGAAATCCCTTTAGTTTTTACTTTTAAAAACAAATATAATTTAGGAAAAAGTTCATAAATACCCGTTTTTAAGACCATATTTTCATAAATACCCGTTTTTTATCTTTATTTCATAAATACCCATTTTTTATCTTTATTTCATAAATACTCGTTTTTATACCCTTTTTGGAGAAATGTAGACCACCACTGTTTTACACATGAAATGTAGACCACGGTCTATATTTCATATATTAAATGTATACCGCGGTCTACATTTCGTGAATAAAACTTACACTCAAAATTGGCACACATTTTGAAATATGTACCGTTCATATTTTACACATGAAATGTGTACCTCATGGATAAAATTTACATTGTAAATGTGGACCACTCATATTTTTCATATGAAATGTGGACCGTAAAAACGGGTATTTTTGGAAGAAGTTTTAAAAACGGGTATGTTTGAAAGAAGTTTTAAAAAACGGGTATTAGGTGTAATTTTCACTATAATTTAATAAAATCAAATAAGACTACTTACCAAACATAGTATTTTAATACATCATCTTAATAGAATGCGAAGCCTAAGATAATGCTGTAATAGAATAATGCAAAACATACAGTACAACCCAATAAAACACCATACATTAAAAGAAATGTGGAACCAATTTGTAATACCTACATATGAAACTACACTCGATTAGAGTGTGTGTGGTGCAGCATCATAGGTGTCCCTTTACATTTTGGAAACATGAATGATAAACCGTTCCAAGCATTGCAACCCGAAGAGAGAGTATGTTGATTAATTCATCTTGTCATAAGTCGCATCCTAGTAAAAGTCATAGGATAACCTTCAACGACATGGACATTGGACGATCCTCAATTTCCAGTGTCTTCGAAGAGATGAAGCTACGTATACCTCCAAGCGCACAATAATGTTAAATTAGAGCAGTCCCATAATGATGATAAATTGATGAGCAAGATTGGCGTTTGCTTACCAATGAATAACCGCATCTGTCACTTTGCAGTACTGCGAAACCTTACAAACGTTGAGAGAACTTATTGCCAGAACATTAATCGACTAGTGCAAGTGTCAAACCTTTTCTCCCTTATTTATTTTACAATTTTGTGTCACTAAAATAAGTGCAACAACATATTGTTCTCGTTTCAAGATCAAGGTTATTGATTCGGTATAGTGAACAAGAATAGTACACGCACAGCGAAAATCTTATGAGCGAGCAGAAGCAAGGAAAGTTCGTTTGCTTTCTCTCTTGATGCTCTACTGTTGAACTTGTTTTCAAATAGCCAAACTTGTTTTGCTCAAGTTTGCTTTGTGCTCCAATAGTTTCTAATACAAGTACAACAAGCTAATTAGTACGTTGATTCAAACAGAAATGATTAATTTTCTGAAACATAGTTATATGTACCTAAGAGATATAGGATTATGAACAATCTCAACGTAACTTACACATCTGTAGTCTTTGACACTCCCGACAATGCCTTATATTCTAGCGTCTTCAAAGAAGCTAGCCAAACCACGTGGTCCTTTCAGGAATGTTGTTAAATTTGCTCAACTTGCTTCAGTAATTTTGACGAGATAGCCAAATATAATGGCCTTCTCAAGCGGTAAGTTTAATGGAGGCCTGGTCAGAGAAGTAACTTGAATTACAGAGAACCCATCTGGCTTACTAAACTGTATTCGATATCTAAGGAACAAAAATGTATTAATAGATACAGTTTCTGCATTTTTCCTAAATCATTTTACGTCCCTAATTCGAAATATATATATATATATAGATAAATAGCTGAGAAGGGAACAAGAAAATGACATGATTTTTACCAGTTACCACCCTGTTGTGTTTTATACTTCAAAAGTTTCTGCACAAGTAAACTGTGCAAGTGGTCAAAAATCGTCCAAAATATGGAAATCACTTTAAAGTGATTAGTATTCATTTAGTTCTCCAATGAGTCCCATTGATCATCGATTGCTAAAGTAAATGAAGAAGCAGAACGTTTTTATTGAAACTTTAGGCTAATAAGCTAGATTAGAAAATGAAAACCACAATTTTTGTGTGCCTTGCAACTACCTACATCAACGGGGCTCATCTACCTTAGTCAATCTGCTAGGAATAGATCAGTGTTGACAGTTGGTGACAATTAATTTATTTAAGTTAGTTGGATGTTATAACAGAAAGTTAGTTATGAGTTAATTGAGACTACAGCTTAATTACTCTTACTAATTTCTTGGTGATGTGTCAACTAAGTCCTTAATTTCAGGCTCAAAACGTGTAACTCATTCTGTATAAATAGGCTCTGTTTCGAAGGCCAAGAGCAAAGTTGAAAACAGAGAGTGAGAACAGAGTGTTTGCTGAGAGTTTTTGCTGTTATCGCACATGTTGCGACATAGGTGATTTCTCTGTTTCATGTTGGAACATAGACTCTGTATTCAGTGAGCTATGAGATTCGTGTTGTACTGCTGAAAGGCTTGTGTTTAAGCTTGTAGTGAGAATCTTGCTGTAATTTGAGAGTACATGAGGGTGTAATCTTCTTGGTTGATAGTGGATTCGACTAGGGACAAGTTCCCTGCCTTGGATGTACAATTTTCACATTGAAAATTGGTACCAAGTATATTGTGTTGAGTTTCTTTCTTGCTCTAGTTTTTCTGCATTGTTCTTGATCGTTTGATTGGTCTGGTTGTTGTTTCCACCAACAAGTGGTATCAGAGACAGGTTGCTGAGCCTCTGAGGAAGATCAATCCGAACTAAAGTTGCTGATTTTTTTTTCAAGAACAAGATTCGAAGATGGGTACTTCGAAGATAGAGATCGAAAAGTTCGATGGAAAGGGAGATTTCAACATGTGGAAGAAGAAGATGAAGGCTGTGCTCGTCCAGCAAAAATGTGCGAAGGTTCTTGGAGATGCTTCTGGTTTGCCGGAAACAATGAAGCCATCGGAGAAGGAAGAGCTCCTTGAAACAGCATACAGCTTGTTGATCTTGAATTTGGCTGACAATGTGTTGCGACAGGTTGATGAACAAGACACAGCAGCAAAGGTCTGGTCTAAACTTGATTCTCTCTACTTGACAAAAACTCTCTCAAACAAGATATATCTTAAGGAACAATTGTTTGGTTTTAAGATGGATTCAACAAAATCATTGGAAGACAATCTTGATGACTTTAAGAGAATTACCGTAAGTTTAGCTAATATTGATGAGAAAATCAATGATGAAAATCAAGCTATTATTATCTTAAATTCATTGCCTGAATCTTACAAAGACTTGAAGTCAACTATCAAGTATGGAAGAGAATCACTTTCTCTTGATGATGTTCTTAGAGCACTAAGATCCCATGATCTTGAAGTCAAGATTGAGAAACGATCCAATGGAGAGGGGCTACAAGTTCGTGGCAGAACCCAGAAGAGAGACAAATCCAAAGGGAGAGGGAAGTCGAGATCGCAATCCAAAGGAAGAAAAACCTGCTAGAATTGTCACAAAGATGGGCATATTCGAAGATTTTGTCAAGAAAGGAAGAAGAACAATGATCAAGATCAAGCTGACACAGCCAATATCTCAGATGGTTTTCACTCGGCTGATATGTTGACTGTTGCAACAGATAGTTCTCATGCTGATTGGGTCATGGACTCAGGATATACCTTCCATATGACGCCAAGGAGGGAATGGTTGTATGATTTTCACAAGGTGAATGGTGGAAAAGTTCTCATGGGGAATGATAATGCTTGTGAAATCATTAGAATTGGCTCTGTGAAATTTAAAATGTGGGATGGTTCATACAAAGTACTGGAGAATGTGAGATTGGTGCCAAAGCTGAGAAGAAATCTAGTTTCACTTGGAATGCTTGATGCAAGTGGATGTTCGTACAGATCTGAGAATAGAGTGATGAAAGTGTTGAAGGATGCCATGGTGGTTCTGAAAGGCGTGTTGAAACATAGCCTATACATATTGCAAAGAGAAGCTGTTAATGGGACTTCTGCTGTTGCGACAGACAGTCCTGATCTGCAAAAAAATCTGCATGTTACAACAGAGACTCCTGCTACTACGAATTCTAATGTTACAACATCAAAATCAGACCAGATAGCAATATGGCATAAGCGATTGGGTCATATCAGCATTAGAGGCTTGTAAGAACTCTGCAAACAGGGTATTTTGGACTCAAAGAAGATTTCAACACTCGATTTCTGTGAATCATGTGTGCTGAGAAAGGCTCACAAGTTGAGATTCGCAACGGCTACTCACTCCACAAATGGGATCCTCGAGTATGTACACTCTGACTTATGGGGATCCCCTCAGGTA
>JXTC01000328.1:69828-87620 GCA_002914845.1 Trema orientale
ATTTAGTGAACATTTTACAAGTCTTCAAGTGCTAAAAATAGGCACTTTACTAAAGTTTTATGTATAAAATCAAGTTTTATGAGAATAAACCTAAATTCCACAAATTCTAACAATATCTAAACTAAAGGATATGTTAAAATTTGTAAAACAAAATTTTCATAAACATAAATTGCATAATTAAAACATAATATTATGCACTAATATGATTATATACATAAAATAATACAATTCCATAAGCATGAAAAATACTTGCATATTTAAATGAATAACTCAATTTAAGCAACATGATAAAAAATTCTCAACAAATAATTATTTATGTGCTAAATAACTTAAACAAATATTGTATGCATATAACAAAATTATACACACATATTCATAAATTTAGGCACATAAAATATTCAGAATTGAATTTTTTTATAAATATGCCAATATAAATACTAAAGAAAAGAATATAAAATATTCACAAAATAATATTCATTAAATACTAAAGAAAAGAATATTATTATTAAACACAAATATTTATGAAATTGACACAAAGTATTGAAATTATGGCAAATTTTCACAAAAAACCGAATATTAAAATTCTGGAAAAAACCCTTTAACGTTTAAAATCATAGAATTGTTAGAAAATCAATTACCTAATGATTTCTAACCTCATTTTTCATCATAAAATTCCCAAAAGAAAATTACAAAACAAAACTTATTTTCTGGCATTTTTGCAGAAAATGAAAAAACACAAGGCAGAGGTATTTAACCTTGTTCTGATACCAAATGTTAGAAATAACAATGATCTGAACACGTTTCTAATATCATTGAAATATAAAAACAAAGAACATGCATACCTCCAGCCATTGCCCAAAAACAGAGGAAACTATGCGGAAGCTTTTCTTTATACGTTTCTCACACTTGCTTTCTGTATTTGATGGTATAATTCTGTATCAATAAAGCAGTGAGAGGACCCAAGTAACTATTTATAGAGGTTCTCCCATCAAGAACCTTTTCGATTCGTAACCGGTGGACGAACCCTTGCACCACTTAGCCATTCAGTGTTTTTCAACCGTTGCACCCGGTGGACGAACGGTTGCACCACTTAGCCATTCAGTGTTTTTCAACTGTTGCACCACTTTGACGAACCGGTGCACCACTTAGCCATTCAGTAATTTTCAACCGTTGCACTACTTTGACGAACCGGTGCACCACTTAGCCATTCAGTGGTTTTCAACTGTTGCACCACTTTGTAAACGTTAAAACGTTACAGATACACCTTAAACATATGCTTGCTCCCCTGAACAGGTGCATCTGTTGCAGTCAAAGACTTCCTCCCAACAACTTTGGAGATTTAAATGCTGATCAAATCGAATTCCATTACAAAATGAAATGCCCCCTCAACAAATCATTACTAACATCATCTCGAACATCACCAAAATAATTCTCACCAACATGACCATCACTACTAGAATTTAGATTACCATCAGCATTGTCTTCAAAAACATGATACCCATCAACATGCTCACCAACACCAATAGCTTCATATATAGGTAGAGAAGGGCAATATGAGAATGTGGCCTTAAAACCGTCAAATAATTCAAAAGACACTGAACTTAAGTCTTTAGAATTACAATCTTTGCATTCACTCGTCTTTTCAAAAGAACTTGACATTTCTTAATGAGTCTCCTCAGTCGAACTTCCTCTATTTGCCATAACGATATCAAAGGCTCATGTGCTGAGATCAATACATATGCTAGGGAACCAAGTAGTAAGAGCCATATTGTAGAGGAATGGCATGAGACATGAGACATGAATGGCTTTTAGAAAAAGGCCATTTAGTAGCAAAACCAGTGAGATCAGTGGTGACTTGATCCAAATTCAACTTACAAGGAAATTGAGCAATAACAGTTGCCAACTTTAGATGATCATGAATAACCACATGAAAGAAATCAATGATGATCTGGCGAAAATATACCTTGTGATACAAGGAGGACTTTGTCTCATTGAAATGCTTCTCAATGTTGTAGTAGAACTCTAGATCAAGGTTGGGCATAGTGGAGAAAAGTTCTGAATATTCCTGATCCACCCTCTTTCAGTCAAGATATCTAAAAGACCTTAGTCAGCAAAATTAGAGACTTTTATTGGCACCTCAAAGTAAATCGGCTGACATGCTCCTTGTGATGAAGATGAATTCTCATTATGCAAAAAGAGAAATCAAATGCCTTATTCAGAGGAGATTGAATATCAAGAGAGAAAATGGAACAGGTGACAGCAGCTTTCCTTTCTCCTTAGCAATGATCTTGGTTTTTGCACCTTGGGTGGCTATGAGACTTCTATATTAGCAATTGAAGTTTGATCTTTCATTGAGCTCCCTGTGTCAGATCCAGTGACTGATTTGTCTAATCCAGAAACATCAGGAACAACAACTTTGTTACTTGAGTTCTCCTCCTGATTATCGGATCAAGTTCACCTTCCTTTTGAATATCTGGGATGTCAGAAGCAACATCTGTCTTGTTAGCTCCATGATTGTCATCTGCATCCTAATGTGGAGCACTTAAATTGTCAAAACCAGAAGCTTTGTCAAAACTAGTGGGTGGCTTGTCAGAACTGTGCATTGATTTCTTCTACTTCTTCAATATGGAAGCTGATTTCTTCTTGACTACAGTGACTGTAGAAGGCTTAGCAGATTAGATGGACCCCTTGGATGACTTTGAAAGTGCTGAGTCCTCTGACTTTTTCTTTGATAAAGAAGGAAGATGTAAATATGGCGACATCGTAGTTGGGTCCTCAGCCAAGATGGAATCATCTAAAAGTGTAGAGATATCAACATTGAAGGTGCCTGCTATTTACAAAGACAACAAGAAGAAAAGACTGTGACAAGCAGAGCTCGAGCAAGAGTATGGAGAAGGTGACTGATTTATCAATGTTGGAAGCCTTCGAATGAGATGGAAACACAGAGGAAAGTTTGTCAAATCATGTGTTTGGCTAGTCAGAACCAGCAGCTTGAACTTGCTCCATAATTTTCTCCCCCTGATTGTTTAAACTAGTTACTGGCATGTCAGCACTAGCCACAATCTCGTCTTCCTCTTGTTCATCTGGTGAATAAGGGTTGTCAGAACCCTCTGCAACTTTGTCAGGACTAGGGTTGGAACCCTTCTTTTTCTTTAAGTCCTTCTCAGTTGATTTCTTCTTTGAGGCACCTCCTTGACACTTTTTAGACATAGGCTTTGATGTTTCAAGTGAAGCAAAAAGATACCATCTCAGTCTCAACTAGAGTCGGAATTGGAGGAATAGTTGGTGGTGCCATGGATGACATCTCAGGTGCAGGTGTGTTCGAATCTGCCATAAGTACTGTACACAAGCAAAAAGAGAAGAACTTGCCACAAGCAAAGCTTGAGCGATAGTTAATGGAGTAGAGGAGAAATATGAATAGGAGTGATAAGAATGAGATGGAGAAATAGAAAAATGGCTCCAAAAAAAAAATTAGAATTTATTTATTTATTTATTTATTTTTATTTTTATTTTTCATGGTGATGTACTTAGAAATGACAACAAAAATGTGAATGAGCAAACACAAACGACAGTTGTGGTTGTGAAATCAAGCGGATGAACTGTTAAAACAGACACAAACAAATTTAGTAAAACAAAGCAAACAGAGCATTTAGACAACAGACAAAATATTCTCTGAGCATGATATGAAAAAATTGTGAGGCGAACATGACTTTGAGCAATTTAATGACAATTGTTTTTAGGTAACTCATACAATTTTTAAGACAAAAGAGAGAAATCATTTTGTATTTGATTTAGCCAGATATATTAAGTAAGATCAAAGAATATTTAGTGTGTGTGTTTTTGCAATTCAAGGACTTTCACTCAACTCATGATATGGAAGATGTAAAAAATAGATGAGTGTTTGTATAATGATGAAGTGTGTGGCAGAAATCAACAACTGATTATCCTTTCTAATTGAGGTCAATCACATAAGACTTGATGATTATCTTGAAGAGAATTAGAAGATATCATTGACCTTATTAACTCAACTTGATCACACATAGACAAGAGACTCATGTGCATTGTGTGTGCATGTGGAACTACCAGATTTGGTTCTTGCTGCAGGCCACGCTTAGTGGTTTAATTTGTCTCTTTTTAATGATCACTCTTTGTGGTTAGACATTTTCTTTATGCACATTGGCATATGCTCGTTGGCTTTCCTGCACTAGATCACTCTTTTCTTTCTCCCTTTTTTTTTTTTTTTTTAAATGGAGAATCTCACCACTCTAAAGTAACCCAAATCAGTGGCTGCACACATCCCAGAGGGTAGCCCTTTTCCTTGGTAGATTATCCAAGACATAGGAGTCACTACAAATTAAATGATTACTCAAGGCTAGCTTTCACACCTGATGAGAGGTAGCCCTTTCTGATCTAGGCGCACACATGTCTCTAGTCTATGTTAAACCTCTCTAGTCACAAGAGTATAATATCTACTAAGTCTAGACAAGCTAAAACATATTAGTCACAGTGACTAAGATCAATAAGCATGGAGAATCACAAGTTGAATTTTAGCCAGCATGCAAAATCATAAGTGATAGATCAAGGATAAGACAGTTCAATCATCATTGGTTAATAGTCACTTGAACTACTCAACACACACAATAAGTATTTCCTGTTTTTACTGAATATATAAGACTAAATCACTCAATACAAGATGAAATCTCTCTACGAAATAGAGCAAACTACAGTAGCCTTGCATAATGATTCAAATCTTAGGGCATACAAGACTTTTGTAAACAAGTCACCTAATTTTTTTATTTTTTTTTTCAATTTCAACATGCTCTATGCTCACCAATTTATGCTCAACTAAATCACGAATGAAGTGATATCTGATGTCTATATGCTTTGTTCTAGAGTGCTGAACAGGATTTTTAGAATCACAAAAGATTATTATTAAGTCTAGCAAAATTCCACAATCACAAAGCATTTGTTTCATCAAAAGGAGTTGAGTACAACAATTACCTGCTGCAATGTACTCTACCTCAGCTGTGGAAAGTGAGATGGAATATTTGCTTCTTGCTGTGCCATAAAACCAGATTGTTCCCAAGGTAAAAATATACACCAGATGTGCTTTTTCTATCATCAAGACTCCCTGCTCAATATTACTGACTTCAGCTGACTGATCACCTCTATCACCTGTTATATTAGTGCTTTCATCGGGTCTGAGACAACAAGCTATACTCCCAGCTTCTGTCCAAAGCTTCTTTGGAAGCTTTTCACTGCTCAATATGACTCTAGGGATCTCTTGAATGGTCATGTTCTTCTTCTCAATCACCCCATTTTGCTCGAGTATTTTAGGAGCTGAAAACTCATAAGAAATACCTAACTCATTGCACAAATTATCATATAAAACATTTTCAAAATCCTTCCCATGAACACTCCTAATCCTCACAACCTTTTGAATTTTGTATTGTTTCTCATTTTGCACTCTAATGACAAGATTTTTAAACACCTGAAAAATGTGAGATTTATCTCTGATAGAATCAACCCATGTAAAATGAGAATAATCATCAAGACAGACATAAATGTAACTCTTTCCAGCTATGCTCTCAGTTTGAACCAGACCCATGAGATCAATGTGCATGAGTTCCAAACACCTACTTGTCACAAGGTGTTGAATTGACTTGTGTTGATTCCTTGTCTGCTTTCCTATTTGACATGGTTTACAAATGGGATTTTTGGGAGGTTGAAGGACTGAAAGACCTCTTACAACTTGGTGTTTGGTGGTTTTGATCATGTCTCTGAAATTGAGATGACCAAGCTTTTGATGCCACAATTCAGTTTCTGTCAGATCTGCTCTCAGGCATGTTTTGACACTGCTCAGCATATAGCAATTGTCATTCGATCTGACACCTTTCATAATGCATTTCCCATGACAGTCTAACACCAGACAATTCTTTTGGTTGAATTGCATAGAAAGCTGGTCATCACACGTTTGACTGATACTAATGAGATTTGCTTTAAGCCCTTCCACCAGCAGCACCTTCTTAAGGTAAGGAAATCCCTGCACACACAAGTTTCCTACACCAAGAATCTGGCCTTTATTGCGATCACCAAAAATAACATATTCATTAGCAGTTTCATCAAAATCAGTAAGAAAAGATCTGTTCCCAGTCATATGCCTTGAGCATCAACTATCAAAATATTTGATTTTCTTAGGAACCCAAACTTGCTTTTGATTTTTATCTATTTTCAGATTATTGTTCAAGGTCATCCTTGCCTTTTTTCTTAATAACTTTAACAACTTGAAGCATTTTGGTCTGATGTGACCAATTTTTCCACAGAAAAAGCAAGTTGAAATGAATGAATGTTCTTGAGAGGTTTGGATAAAGGAACGTACCTGAGGATGAGGCATTGAACTCTCACCAGTTTCAATTCTGAGTTTTCTTTTAAAGCCAAAAGGATTTATTTGTAGCACCCCTTTTTGAGATTGAGAAGCTTCTCCATTGTACACCAGACTTGATTTGTCTGTTGGGTTCCGTCCAACTCCAAGCATCTGACTCAATTTTTCTGATCCTTTGGTGTGATACTGAATTCTCTCCTTAGACTCATCCAGCTCTTTCTGTGTTTTGACAAGCTGATCCTGAGAATCTTGTAGTCTTGTTCTCAGATCAGTGAGCATCTCTTCATAGCTTTCCTTTTCTTCCTTGAGACTACATATGAGAGCATCTTGGACCCTGACTTTATTAGCCATTCTCAACCACTGATCACATATATTTTGATGAGCATCATGTTGATCAGGATTTAAGAATGTGACTTCTTTCTCATCATTTGATAGATCACTGTCAGAACAATCAGATTGATTGTCTGAGCATTGGCCTTTCACTTTGGATTTTGCAGCAAATGAACCAAAGTTGCTCGTCATACCAGAGTCCTCATTTTTCTCTTCTATTTCCTTGTCACTTTCACTCCAGGTTGCATTCATTGTATTGACCTTCTTCTTGATGGTGTTAGCACATTCCTCCTGAAAGTGTTCAAAACCTCCATACTCTCTACATTGAACTCTAGGATATGAATTTTTAGAGAGTATGGTATTTTGATCAGATGGTTTTGAGGAATTTTGTTTCTCTGGAACTATTCTCTTCTTTTTATTTTTGAGGAACTTGGAGTATTTCCTAGTTAACATAAAAGTTGCTTCCTCACTGAGAGCATCGAAATCATCTTGATTCAAATTCTCTCCTTCTAAATCGTCTTCAATGTCTGGACAATCAACCTGAATGTCACAACAGTCAGATTGAATTTCAATAGCATCACATTTATCATATAAGTTCTCAAGGATATCCCATGCCTCTCTGGAAGTATTACATGATGCAATATATTCAAAATGATGAGTATCAACAACACTAAAAATAGCATTTAATCCTTTTGAATTCATCTTTGCAGCAGTAAACTCATCTTCTATCCAATCTTTGTGTGGTTTGGGTACAATAACCCCATTTCTAATAACAGTAGGGGGTTCCCAACCATTAAAAATAGCAGCCTAAACCTATTCGTCAATGAACTTAAGAAACATTTTCATTCTGTCTTTCCATGAGGAAAATTTTTTTCCATCAAGTATGGGTGGTCTTATGATAGACCCATCTTCATAAAAAGAATCCATAAGAGCAAAGAAACACAAATTCAAGATCTCAAAGCTGATCCAAACAAGTAGCAAAGACAAATGTAACAGAGATCACTCAAAAATTTCAAAGAGGCAAATAATCAAACACTTGGAAGGCAAAAAGCTAAACTCATGCAAAACTTAACCAAACAAACTTATAACCTGACAAGTTTTCAATCCAACCAAATATAAGACACATGAAACATAACCAAGAGCAGTAGCACTTAAGAACATGAAGAACTGAGTAACACAACTTAAAAACCCAGAAATCTCATTGAAATTCGGAAGCAATGCCTGCTCTGATACCAAATGTTAAGTCAGGCTACTCGTCTGTTCTAACACGATTCCCAGATTTCCAGATTTGCAAAACTTTAAACAAACATATAGTAAACATAAAGAAGAGACACCAGATTTTTATCGTGGTTCAACACAACCAAGTTGTGTCTACATCCACAGGACCTAGTCCAGCAAGCAATCAATCTACTAGAAATATGAATAGAGTACAAACACAGGTCTTATACAAAAATCTAAAACTCCCTTCTAGGTTGTCGCCGATTTGAACTCCGATTTCCTCCGTGGAAGATGCTTCTTCAACCTTGTGCTGAACTCCCTTCAGCTGCCGTTGATGAACTTCCCAGCTCTGGCAATAACGCACGGGTCTCCTCTTGATGTTAGACAACCTTAGAGCTTCACCTTCTCACTGGAATCAATGGTGAACTCTATGAACAATGGAAAACTTAGAGCTAAACCACACAAAACTCTAAGGAAAATAAACTTGCTCTCAAAGCAAGAAAGCCTCTCAAAATATCTCTGAAAATAATGCTCAAGAGGTGTAAAAACCATCTGAAACGAAGCTTCCTATTTATATAAGAAAGTACATCATGACTCAGCTAAAAGTGACAGCTGTCACTACAATGTCTAAATATGTAGTGACTCAGATGTATCACACAACCTCAGATCTAAAGGTGGTATCTTGACAAAACAATCAGGCACGCTGATTTGACACACAAATACTAAACGAACTTAGATCTAAAGGTGTCATCTTGACTAAACAATCAGTCACACAGTTAAGACACACAAAGTCAAACTTCTCTTGAAAATGTCAAACTTAAAGGTGACATCTTGACAACACAAGCTGAGACACTGATATAACAGACAAAGCATAAAAGCATGCTAAAAAGATATGTATATGAAATGCTCTAATGTCTAAACATGCAGACCACTAGGCATAACATCTAAACCATTGAAACCAGTTTGGTGAAAAGCTTCAGAACTTCAGCTGTTTCAGTTGACTGCTTTGTCAAATAAGTCTTGGAGCATGATTACACAGAATAACCCAAACATACACAAGACTGAATTCACAACAGAAATACAAAGTAAAATAGTGTTCATTACAACCCAACAAAATCATAAGGTGCCAAATTAAATCTTGCACTAACAATTATGATATAGAAATTATCTGAATTCTGATTTGAAGCTTCAGTTAGTCTCCTCCTTATGTCTAGTACTGCAATTTAAAGAGCTTGTTATATAGAAAATTGAAAACAGAAATGAAAATGAAAATAGTGAACCTCTGAAAATATTGAAATCGTCCAAAATAAAACGATGATTGGGTGTACTTACCATAACCAAGAAAATGCTTGTTCATAAGGTAGATGCTCAGATATACTTGAAAAACAATCTGTGAGTAATCTTAAGCTAGCCCTCCACCCTTTTGCCTTTGACATTTTTGTGATTAGGTGGGACGATCTTCCTCAGTCTTCGAGGTCTGAAAAAAGTTTTCAACAGACTAGACTCTTGTTACATAACATATTTTACTCTGCTAGCTATCACTAATATAAAGTTCAACTTTTACTCCGTTTATCAATTAGAACTTAATGGAATACTAATATAAAGTTCAACTTTTACTCCGTTTATCAATTAGAACTTAATAGTTCAACTTTTACTCCGTTTATCAATTAGAACTTAATGGAATACTAATATAAAGTTCAACTTTTACTCCGTTTATCAATTAGAACTTAATGGAATGGGATTAAGAAACAAAAACAAAACAAAGAGTGAACCTAGAAATACAGACATATTTACAATGCATGAATGTGCGGAGAAACATTTACATGCATAATAATTTATTAGTATCTCAGGTAATATAAGAAATTGAGCAAGAAACAAGAATATAATTAGTTACCTGTTCATTCTCGACCTCTTGCACTGCCACATAGCCCAAATTTTTTTAGTGAGATCCATTCTGCAATATTTATATTGTTAAACAGGAAGTTCTCCAAAAATATTGGCATTATGCACCTGAACAAGTAGAGGAGCGGGAAGCATCTTCGTCAAAACTCTGATGTCAAACCAAATTTGGGATATGAGCAATCTTGGGCCAGTCTTGCCCGACATGCTTTTGGCATCTTTGCTGTAATGTGGGACAGTCTTTAATCTCCAGTTTGTCTAGAGAGGTAAGATATCTCATTCCTTCGGGTAGTTATTTCAAAGTGGGACATGCCAAAATACTGAGTATTTGAAGCGATTTGAGGTTGTTGATCCACTCAGGAATACTGGTAAATCTTTTACAGTCCGAAATCACGAGTGATTCTAGACCAGTAGCATGCTGAATTCCCTGAGGAAGAGCCAATAGTTTTGGAAGACTAAAAAATTCTAGAATCTGGAGGCTTCTAAGGGATCTCCACGTAACCAGATCATCATTGGACATGTCAAGCTCCTCACAATTTTCAATTTGGAATCTTTTGAGGAATGTGAGGTATTGAATACTTGGAGAAAAATCTTTTAGTTTAGAACAGTTCGAAATTTCCAGCGTCTCAAGGTAAGGCAGGTCTTGATTTCGATCAATAGATAGATACTTCGTATTGGAGAGAGCGGAGAATGAAGATGCTTCTTGTGACATTCATCGTTTCCATTTGGAATGGGTTCCAATGCTTTGTACGAAATAGCTCCAAAATATATAAACGTGGGAAATGTGGCATGGAAATCAGCTTAGCACAATCCCCTCCAATTCCTAATCGAACAAGACGAGGCAAAGAAGACAACATTGTCTGATTCTCTCCATTGACTACAATATCCCTCCACCATCCCTTTAGGTTTGGCAAATCCAACAGGAGTAAAACTTCCAAGGATGGCAGTAAGATTGTTGATGACGATGATGAATGGGAATACTCAATCTCACTACTACTCGAAATGTACTCCAAAGAGGACAATTCAAGTAGCTTCAATATCCTAAGAGAACGGAATTGATCCAATGGCTATAAATGTTGGAATTTCCAACAGTAATCCAGTTGAATTGATTCCAGATTCGTAAGAGAAAGAAGCCAACTTGAGAATCTGATACCTCCATACCTTTCTAAAATCAGTTCCTTGAGACTTGGGTGAGGTTGTAGGCGCTTCCAGTGACATTTCATAACCAACAACCTCTGTTTCGTTAATGTCAACTTCATCATTAGAATCCCAATTCAATTCTAAGGTCTGAAGAAGTTTTTTTTCCTTTAGATTAGCAGCCTTTGATTCCAGAATAGCATCTTCTCCATGTTGCAAATTTGAATTTATTGGTCCAAATACCAATTTTGTTCACCATTAGCGTTCAGTTACCTCCTTCTTTTGAAACAATTTCTCTGTTTGTTTTTTTATTTCGGATTGGAGAAGTGAAGACTTGCATGTCCTATGTTTTCATGACCAAAGTTATGCAATAAGCTCAACATGACACTCAAAACAGTAACCATTCCATTATCATGGTGTTGTTTCATTCATACATATATTTTTTTAAAAAGAATTAGCTACACGAAATTTCATGAAAAAGAAAAAGTTTGTAAAATCCGATAATTATTTATTTTTATACGATTCCTGGTTTTGGTACTTCCCAACTACAAGGCCATGCTCTATTATAATTGTTTTTCATAATAGTTCTTGATCCAGGTTTTGATTGAGCATTATAAGTTGCTTAAAATCAATTTATAAAAAGAAGAAATTTCATGGAATATTGGCTTTCTTTTTGAGGCTTTTGGATATCATTATTATAATCCATATTTAGAAAAAGATCATACTAATGCATTGCAGGGATCTCCAGATTAATAAGCATGATCCTGACATAAACAAACAGTCAGCCGCAGCCACTGAGGTATTTCTACCAAGCCTATAATGTTTCTCATAAAATGTTGGTTATTATTTTGTCTCAACTACCATGACTTCCCAACATTTTTCACCTAGACTAGTCACATTGGTAATAACCGTGACAGAAATATGTACTCTCTTTTTTGCAGCTCCATCGATCAGTGACAGATGACAAATCGTTTTTTTTTTTCAAGGCTGGTTCTTAAATTAATTATGTGGACCCGAATTCGATGTACTATAAGTTTTTGTCATGTTTCATAATTAGTTTCAGTCGAGAGAAAAAATTTGTTCTAAAAGTGAGGTGCTTGGAATGCTGCAAACATTCTTGGACTGATAGTGAAATCAGTTGGAATTCTTACGCCTGTGAATGAAGGATTTCAATCCAAACCACATAGAAAAGATTGATGCCTTCTTTGTGATTGTTTTCTTGTCCAGGTTTCTGATTTATGTGTTATTGCTATTTCGGCCAGAGAGGTCGATACTCGATAGTGTATTTGTCATATAAAATTTGTGTCAATAATTATAGACCTGAAATTCATAAACCACATCAATTTTTTCAGAACACGAATTACTCCATCTATTGAATCTCTTGATTACCAAGTTCGGATTTACTGGAAACTAGCTATACCAAAACCAGTTTTTTACTTCTTGTTACTTTATTCTAGCAGTCACTTTGTTGCTTATGCTTCTTATGGAGAGTTTTTTTGAACCACTGTGATTCTGTTACTCTAATTAAATCTAAAATTATAGATGACTACTTCGAGGATAAATTTTGATTCTTAGTTCTGTTCGAGCAATAATTGTACTGCATATTGCCTGTAAGATGAAACTTTTGTTAGATATTACGGAGTGAAAGAAACACCCACAAATTTATTATCTTTGGATTGTACAAGCACAAATTGAGATATGGGGGCTTATTCTTTTGGAGAGAAAGGTTTTTTATAGGTTGAGAATTCAAAAATACAATAATTGTCTATTATAGATGTGATTGTGAAGCGATTTAATTATATAGAGTTTTAACATAAGAAAACTTCTTATTGGATGATCGGTGCCCAAAGTGGGGAGGAATAAGACATTGTGAAGAAAAGAAATGAAAGAGAGTGAGAATAGGTTTTCTTTCTTTGCGACACCATAAACACATTAGATGAGTATCACTAAAATATGGGGAAGAAAAGAAAGTAACCCACATATTCTTTCCTCTAAATGTAAGTCATGAAAAGTAATATAGTAAAAACTTTATTAGGTAAGATAGAAATACAAAGTCCATAGTTTTGGAACAGATGTAAATTCATATTTTAGTTTTTTTTTTTAAAAAAAAAAAACAACGAATAAAGAGAATACTACTGAAAAACTAATATAAAAGAAAAAAAAAAAGAAACAACAACAAAAACGAGACAACAAATGCAAAATGCATGCCCTTTATGTTGAGCACACAACACAACATGTGTAAAATATAGAAGAAAATTTACTTCTATTATGGGAGGTTTTTCTAAACCAGTACACCCAATATTATACAAGAGGAAAAATAAACAGCCAAACTAATACTCACAAAAGGAACACCACAACACTCGTTGATTTCTACTAAAATTTAACTAGCTAACACTCATAAGACACAACACTGGTTTGGGGCCTTGACGACGAGCTTCAGCAACTTGAAGACACGATTTCTTTGATCAAAGCAGCACTTCTCGATGCTGAGGAGAAGCAGGTCCGTGACCACCAAGTAAGGGTTTGGCTCGAGAGGCTTGAGGATGCGGTTTATGAAGCGGACAAGTTGTTTGATGACTTTAAGACTCAAGTTCTGATAAGAGAACCCAAATCTGGAAATAAGACGGTGAAGCAGGAGTTGGAATTAAAAACGATTTTCGCAGCGGAAGATTGGCCCAGGAACATTCAAAAATTTTCTCAAAATAATTGACTATATGAGTGCATAGTATTAATTCATAGTAAATAGGAACATACAAAGAGAATAGATCTAATACCTCTTGTAGCCTATCAGCGGATCTAGCTTTATTGTCTTCTAAACCACGATCTTCCAATCCAAGCCTCAAGCACAACTGGATGAACGTGTGGGCGTTGCGTACAATTTCTTAAACTCACACTTTAGGCACTTGTAATTTTCTCAACACATGAGATTGCAAGAGTTTGTTCTACAGAGAATAGGAAGACACTCTTCTTCTCTCTAGTTTATGGAGGCTCTATATATAATAATATGTAGTGTATCTCCTATCCTTATTCTACTAGGATTTCCTTTATATATATATATATTTATTAAACTATTTAATAAATAATTATATTAATTAAATTAATCTATATATATATATACGAAACTTAAAAAAAAAAACGTTAACAAAATTTAACAGGAAACGTAAGTTTCCTTCCTTCCTTCTTCTTTCTTTTTTTTATTTTTTTTATTTTAATAAACGTAAACGTAACTTACTTTAAGTTTATATATATATATATATTTAAATTAATTTAATTAATTAATATATATATATAAATATATAAACTAGAAGATAATTCACTCATTCAAAAAAGAGTTTCACTTTCAATCAGTTTCCCAATTTCTATTTATCTAATTATCTAATAATTAGATATTTTTAAATTCAAAATTTAAACAAATTAGGAAACTTACCCCTCCATAAATTTAAATTAATTAATTCAAAATTAATTAATTATTTAATTAATAACAATTATTAATTACATATAGATAAACTATTTATCTAGACAAAGTGTGCAGTAACAGAAATAATGTAATATCCAGTACAGTGTTTGTAAGAGGTGGAATTGGGGACCTATGGACCTGTACTTCAAGCTCCAATAAATTATGACAATTAATTAAACTCTTTAATTAATTTGTCTAATTTATTAATTCCAGTATTACTCCACTAAAAATCTGGAATTGCACTCTTGAAATTACAGAATTAATTTACTCAGAAAACAACGAGCAGTCCATCGATTTAATCATTACATGTAGTTCAATCCTCCATAGACAATTCATAATTGGAGTTAGGTCAAGTTCCATTTACCTCTCCAATTAAATCTTTATCCTTGTGTACCTTTGATTCTCTAATGAACAATTAAGTTATAAATCTATTATAAATTGAGTACTCAAACTGTTCAAGTCCTGAATCAATACACAAGGGAATCATCTTTCTAGCTTCCCGATAGAAGGAATGTATTCCATATCTGTAAGTTACATTCCCAGCTACTCATCTCATCATGCTCCCAAGATACAAGTATTTCGGTCTGTTTAAAAAAACAAACATTTAACAAGCATGTCAAAGAACATAATGTTATAAATAGGAGTCTATAACTATTCAGGATTAAGATTAATCTACATATGATCATCTAGTGACATTATTTGAACTCTCAACAGTTAACGGAATTTATGTGAGATTCAAATCATGTCTGGTCCAGTCCTATATAATCGAATTATATAAAGTACCTCCATTGTGATGTCAACACATCAATAGTCCGGATAAGACTATTACATTCTCAATGTTAATGGACCGTACTAATAATATTTAATTAAAGATCCCAAACTTTAATTAATTATTACGGACTATATTTATTTTATTATCCATAAATTTAATCCTCATGTATATAACACTTATATACTAAATTTGTGGTTACATAAATAAACTAGGGATTTTCTGATATTTAAAGACATACCAATTATGTACAAATTCAAATAGAAAAATGTCATTTTATTAATTCAACAAATATCCAAAATATACATGCTTTTAGGGCATAAACCCTAACAATCTCCCACTTGCCCCAAAGCAGGTGAGACATGTCTCTCAAACCTAAACCCTCCAAGTGGCTCTCAAAAGTCTTCGCTGGAAGCGTTTTTGTAAAAGGATCAGCAATGTTGTTTTCGGATGCTATCTTCATAACGGCCACGTCTCCTCGATGTACTATCTCTCTAATCAGATGATACTTCCTCTCTATATGCTTTCCTCTTTTGTGACTTCTTGGTTCTTTTGAATTCGCCACCGCTCCACTGTTGTCGCAGTATAAAGTCAATGGCTTATCCATATTTGGAACAACTTCCAAATCAGTAAAGAACTTTCTGAGCCAAACTGCTTTTTTAGCTGCTTCACAAGCTGCTATGTATTCTGCTTCCATAGTAGAATCTGCAGTACTAGATTGTTTAATACTTCTCCAGACAATGGCTCCACCACCAAGAGTGAACACTGACCCAGACGTCGACTTTCGAGTATCTTTGTCTGATTGAAAATCAGAATCAGTGTAACCAGTAGGAATCAAGTCCTGACTTGAATAAACTAGCATATAATTTCTCGTTCTCCTAAGATACTTGAGAATATGCTTTACCGCTATCCAGTGATCTAATCCTGGATTTGATTGAAAACGACTGACTATCCCTACTGCGTAACATATGTCAGGCCTAGTACATAACATGGCGTACATTAGGCTGCCAACTGCAGACGCATAAGGAACCCGTCTCATATCCTCTTCCTCTTGAGGTGTCTTGGGACATTGCTCTTTGGAAAGAATAACTCTATGTCAAGAAGGTAACTGTCCTTTCTTGGAGTTTTGCATCGAAAAACGAATGAGCACCTTATCAATATAAGATGCTTGAGATAGTGCCAAAAGTCTGTTTTTGCGATCTCGAATAATCTAGATCCAAAGCACATAACTTGCTTCTCCCAAATCTTTCATTTGGAATTGCTCGGCTAGCCACTTCTTTATATTAGATAATATTTCTACATCATTCCCAATGAGCAAAATATCATCTACATAAAGAACTAAGAAGACCACTTTATTGTCTTTGATGTACTTGTATACACAAAGTTCATCAACATTTTGATCGAAACCATAAGATTTAATCGTCTCATCAAATCTTAGATTCCATGATCTTGAAGCTTGCTTAAGTCCATAAATGGACCTAAGTAGCTTGCAGACTTTCGGCTCTTAGCATTTAGCCATAAAACCTTCTGGTTGCACCATATAAATGCTTTCTTCAAGATAGCCATTCAAAAAAGCTGTCTTGACATCCATTTGCCATATTTCATAGTCTAAACATGCAGCAATGGATAAGAGTATACGTATGGATTTAAGCATAGCTACTGGCGAGAAAGTATCCTCATAGTCAACTCCCTCTTTTTGGGTATAACCCTTTGCCACTAACCTAGCCTTGAACGTTTCAACTTTTCCATCTACACCTCTTTTCCTTTTATAGATCCATTTACATCCAATGGGCCTGACATCTTCAGGTGGATCTACAAGTTCCCAGACAGAATTGGAATACATGGATTCTATTTCTTAGTTCATAGCCTAACTTCCCTGTAGTGAGCAGGTAGTCTAATAACCCTCCCACTACGTCGAGTTTCCAAAGTATTCTGATTTGGAATAGTGGTCTCATAATTTTTTCGTTCAACAACTATTGTTGGTTGTGGTCTGATCTGATCAGAAAGTAATTCCTCTAGTACAACTTTACTTCGAGGTTTGAAATCTGTCATATAGTCATTTTCAAGAAAAGTGGCATTGGTCGATACAAATACCTTTTTCTCTTGAGGACTATAAAACAAACCTCCTCTCGTGCCTTTTGGATAACCTACAAACAAACAAACTTCTGTACGTGGTTCTAGCTTCCCAGTCTTTCCTTTCAGTACATGTGTTGGGCACCCCCATATGCGGATGTGACGTAAACTAGGTTTGCGCCTATTCCACAACTCTAAAGGTGTCTTTTGGATAGACTTAGAAGGTACTACATTCAAAATGTAAACAACGATTTGAAGTGCATAACCCCAGAATGAGAGTGGTAGGGAAGTGTAGCTCATCATTGATCTAACCATATCAAGCAACGTTCGGTTTCTCCTTTCTGCAACACCATTCTGTTGTGGTGTTCCAGGTGCTGTGAGTTGGGATAGGATGCCATTCTCCAGCAAGTTATCCTTGAATTCATTATCAAGGTATTCACCTCCTCGATCTGATCGAAGAGTTTTTAATGACTTACCTAATTGCTTTTCAGCTTCTGCTGTGAATTCTTTGAACTTTTCAAAGGTTT
>JXTC01000328.1:111936-164776 GCA_002914845.1 Trema orientale
ATTTAATGCTCAATACACGGATTGATAACCGTGTTTCCTTTTTGCTGGCATATATCAAGAGCAATAAATGCTATTTTCCTTTTCACACGTTAACAATCTCCCACTTGAAGACTAATTTCAATTATGTCTTCACACTCGATCAATGCAGCAGCTCATCTCCTCATCGTTATTCTTGCAAGCCAACTGAAACTGAACATAGCTTCAGTTTGTTAATGGCCACTGTCTTCGTTAACATATCAGCAGGATTCTGACTACCATGAATCTTCTCAAGAGCTATAACTCCATCTTCCAAAGCTGAGCGTATGAAATGATACCGAATCTGTATATGCTTTGTCCGAGCATGATAAACAGGATTGTTTGCCAGATAAATAGCACTTTGACTGTCACAATGCAAAGTGCTCTTCCCATAATTCTGACCCAGTTCCTCCAAGAAACTCTGCAACCATATCAACTCCTTGCTTGCTTCTGTCACAGCAACATACTCTGCTTCAGTAGTAGATAGAGCGACAATCTTTTGTAGCTTTGAGACCCAGCTAACCGCTGTACCACCTAAAGTGAATACATATCCAGTAGTACTTTTCCTGCCGTCTACATCACCAGCCATGTCAGCATCCACATAGCCTTGTAAACCCAAATTTGATTTTCTGAAGCACAGGGCCATGTTAGTGGTACCTCTCAAGTACCTGAGGATCTACTTCACCGCTTCCCAGTGTTGTTTTCCTGGATTGCTCATGTATCGGCTCACAACTCCCACTGCATGTGCTATATCCGGTCTGGTATACACCATGGCATACATGAGGCTGCCAATAGCAGAAGAATAAGGCACCTTGGTCATGTGAGCTCGCTCCTGCTCTGTTGAGGGTGACTGCTCCTTGGTTAGTTTGAAATGACTAGTCAAAGGAGTACTTACAGGCTTTGCATCATCCATGTTGAATCTGCTAAGCACCTTTTTCACATACTCCTCTTGAGATAGCTTCAAAACTCCATTTGCTCTAGAAATCCTCATTCCAAGGATTTGTTTTGCAGCTCCCAAATCCTTCATAGAAAACTCCATTGACAATTCTCTTTTGAGCTTATCAATTTCCTCCATATTAGCTCCAGCAATCAACATATCATCTACATATAAAAGTAGAATAATATAAGAATTGTCAAACCTCTTCTCGTAACAGCAGTGATCTGCCTGGCACCGTAAGTAACCATTGTTACTCATAAATGCATCGAACTTCTTGTACCACTGTCTTGGAGCCTGTTTCAGGCCATACAGGCTCTTCTGAAGTTTGCGCACCATTTTCTCCTTTCCTTGTACTTCAAAACCTTGTGGCTGCTTCATGTAAATTTCTTCTTCTAGGTCACCATGAAGAAATGCCGTCTTGACATCTAATTGTTCTAGATGCAAGTCTTCTTTAGCCACCAACCCAAGTACTGTTCTGATAGTGGTCAATTTGACCACTGGAGAGAAAATCTCGGTGTAGTCGATGCCTTCCTTCTGTTGAAAGCTTTTGACAACAAGTCTTGCTTTGTACCGCTTGCTACCATCATGTTCTTCTTTTATTCGGTACACCCACTTGTTGTGTAATGCCTTCTTTCCTTCTGGTAGTTCCGCCAGTTCCCATGTCTGATTGGACGCCAGTGACTCCATCTCATCTTTCATGGCTAACTCCCACTTGATTGACTCATCATTCTGCACCGCTTCTTCATAACTCTCTGGCTCGCCTTTATCAGTCAGTAGAATATAATGCAGTGCCGGGGAATATCTCTGAGGAGGTCGAATTGTTCTGGAAGATCTTCTGAGTTCACCCACTGGGGTCTGTGGGTCTACTGCTGGTGCTACAGCTTCTTGATCTTTCTGGCCATCTATTGGAATGTCATTCAATGGTATTACCGCAGCCTTTTTTACTTCAGGACATATACTATCAGCTCCGGTGCACAATCTGTCCTTGTACATCACCTCCTCGTTGAATATGACATCCCTGCTTCTGATGATCTTCCGATTTTGGTCATCCCAGAAACGATAACCAAACTCAGTATCACCATAACCAATAAAAAAATATTTTTTAGACTTGGGATCAAGTTTACTTCTATTGGTAGGGTCTATATGAACATAAGATAGACAACCAAACACTTTCAAGAAAGAAAGGTTTACCTCTTTACCGCTCCAGACCTCTTCTGGTATTCTGAAGTCCAATGGCACTGATGGTCCTCTGTTGATAAGATATGCAGTGGTGTTAACTGCATCGACCCAAAATGTCTTTGGCAACCCTGCGTGCAACCTCATGCTCTTTGCACGTTCATTCAGGGTTCTGTTCATTCTTTCAGCAATACCATTCTGTTGAGGTTTTCCTGGAATGGTTTTCTCGAACTTGATCCCATTATTGGTACAATACCTCTTGAAATCATTATCATCATATTCTCCCCCATTGTCAGACCGCAAGCATTTCACTTTTAGATTAGTTTCATTCTCAACCATGGCTTTCCACTTCTTAAAGGTATCGTAAACATCAGATTTATTTTTTAGAAAATAAACCCATACCTTTCTACTCGAATCATCAATGAATGTCACATAGTATCTTGAGCCTCCAAGGGATGTCACAGGAGATGGTCCCCACACATCTGTATGAACCAGCTCCAACTTTGCTGCTTTCGGTTCTCTTCCGCTTTTCGAAAAGCTCACCCTCTTTTGCTTGCCAAAGATACAGCTTTCGCACAGGCTATGCTCAACTGACTTTAGCTCTGGTAGCTTTCCTTTTGACAGCATTATCTTCATTCCCTTCTCGCTCATATGCCCAAGTCTACAGTGCCATAGACTTGAATTAACCTCAGCATTGACGGTCGCCAAAGTATCTCTACAACTAGAAGTTATGTAGAGAGTTCCAGTTTTGTTTCCTCGAGCAACAACCATGGCTTCTTTGCTAACCTTCCACGAGCCACCAGTAAAGGTCACATTGTGTCCTTCCTCGTCAAGTTGTCCCACCGATATAAGGTTCCGCATCAGTCTAGGTACATGCCTTACTTTCTGGATTTTCCACACCGATCCGTTTGACATCTTCAGACGGATATCACCCATACCAACAATATCTAAAGGTTCTCTATCGGCTAGATAAACCTTTCCGTAATTACCAGCGACATAATTCTCCAATACATTAGGTGTGCAGTAGTATGAAACGAAGCTCCAGAGTCTAAGACCCAAGAGTCAATTGGATTATCTACAGATAATAGTAAAGCGTCTTGTACCTCATCAGTCACGACATTTGCATCGTTTCTGCTGTCGTCTTTCCTTGGTGCTCTACAATTCTTCTTTATGTGGCCAGTCTTGCCACAATTCCAGCATTCCAGTCTTCTTCCGGATCTAGACTTGTCTCTTCCATTCCTTGACTTGGATCTACCACGACCCCGGTTAGAATTCTTTTCGCTGCTTCTACCCCTGTTCTCGAGATTTAGGGCAGAACTGGATGATGCGCCTTCACCCGAATCAATTCCGCGAACTTCTTTCGCCAAAATTTGCTCTCTAACATCATTGAATTGCAGTTTTCCTTTGCCAACAGAATTGCTAACCGCAGCCCTCATTGGTTCCCAGCTGGTTGGTAGAGACGCTAAAAGAATTAAAGCACGTACTTCATCGTCGAAATTAATTTCGACGGACGTCAACTGAGAAACGATCGTGTTGAACTCATTGATATGAGTTGCAACTGAAGCACCTTCTCCCATCTTTAAATAAAACAACTTTTTCATCAAATGTACCTTGTTATTTGCTGACGGCTTTTCATACATGTCTGACAAGATGCTCATCATCTCTGCTGTGGTTTTCGCCTCCGCCACATTATGAGCAACATTTTTCGTTAGCGTTAATCGGATCATGCCTAACACTTGTCGATCAAGGAGTTGCCAGTCGTCGTCCTCCATTTTCTCCGGTTTCTTCCCTGATAGAGGCTGATGCAATTTTTTACTATGCAGATAATCATTAATTTGCAATCTCCAGTACGAGAAGTCTGTACCGTCGAACTTGTCAATTCCGGGTCCTGATCCTTCACCTCCGGCCATCGCTCCCACTAAAATTAAACCTCGCTCTGATACCAGTTGTTAGGGAATAACTTCCCCAATAGACACACAATAGTGGAAGCGATAAAAATAAATGTGAAAAAATAATGCCGAAATAAATAAATAGGACACACAAAATTAGCGTGGTTCACCAATTTGACTACGTCCACGGAGCTGCTGCAGATTTTCACTTTTGGGAGAAAAGGAACCTTTACAAGTGTTTACACTCAACACTCTCAACTCACACCCCAGACCCCGAATACACCCAAGAGAAAAACTGTATTTTTCTCTTAACTCTCAAGAATAAAAACTCTCAATTTTTACTCTCACTTTACACTTGGTGTATTTCACTCTTTTCTGGGATAAGAAATAATGAGGGAAGAGGTCTCTATTTATAGTGTAAGGCTTCACCAACCTTTACACATTTTACCCTTAAAATTTCCTAATATACCACACGAATTGTACACGGTTTCTACCGTGTATTGTTTTGGCTGGCAAAAGCATTTAATGCTCAATACACGGATTGATAACCGTGTTTCCTTTTTGCTGGCATATATCAAGAGCAATAAATGCTCTTTTCCTTTTCACACGTTAACACATAGTGTAACTAATTGATATGTAAACATGTGAAAGTGGAATGAGAAAGGAGAACACTTTCATGTGTAATTGATTGATATGTAAACACATGAAAGGGAATCATAACCTTCCCTACTCATTGTTTCTTATTCCCCTCTATTCCTTTTCCACTCATTCTTTTTACTGATAAACTCCCTACTCATTGTTTCTTATTCCCCTCTATTCCTTTTCTACCCATTCTTTTTACTAATAAACATGGCCTTCATGCACAATGTGGTGTTCAAATGATGCTACAGCAAGTGTGAATCTATAATCAACTTAAAAGGTTTTAAATTGGCGTGGGGAAAGAGCCAGACACTAGAGCCCTTCATATATTAGTCTTATAAGACTGCACTTGAAAGCCACCGTAACAATGGTGAATAACCATGTATAGGAAACATTTTGTCCTACCAACTAGAGAGCGTGTGACTGATTGTACTAATGTGATGGCAACTAGAGAATTTCCAAGCAATTGCCACGGTTAATAGTCGAGGCTTTCTAGCCCACCAAAGATATAAGTGTATACATGTTTCAGATACGAAGAAGAGCTTATGTTCTGAATGGATACCAAATAAGAATTGAGTGTGATCAATTCTCGATCTTGAACAATATTTTGGTGTCAAGGGTGGTTAACATTGATTTAGTCTATCAGGTGGTTTGTACACGTTTCATTAACTTATTGAGTTTGTTAGAAGTTGGGAGAATTGCCCAACTCTTGTATATTAGTCAGTTCTGTACATTATTAATGAATCAACTTTTACAAAGGGAAATTAGGCCTGTTATGGCATTTTAGGCCTGTGTTTTTTATAGGTCCAATACGATTTTTATTTAAAAAATATTAATTTTTAAATAGTAACTAATAATCAGTAACCAGTTTCTAACCAAAAGTATTTATAATTGGTATATAATTGATAACTGGTAACCAGCTTTCAGAAACCAGTAACTAATAACTACTTTAAAAATGGTATTTTTCTAGAAAAAAATTAAAAAGTAATATTTTTCTAACAAAAATCGTACAAATATTGGAAAAAAAAATATGACCTCTGTATTATGAAAAAAGTTCATAAATACCCGTTTTTAAAATCATATTTTCATAAATACTCGTTTTTTATTTTTATTTCATAAATACCCGTTTTTATACATTTTTTTGGAGAATTGTAAACCACGGTATATATTTCATGCATTAAATGTATACCGCGGTTCACATTTCATGAATAAAATTTATACTCAAAATTGGCAAATATTTTAAAATGTGTACCTCATGAATAAAATTTACATTGTAAATATGGACCACTCATATTTTTCATATGAAATGTGGATCGTAAAAACGGGTATTTTTGAAAAAAAATTTTAAAAACGGGTATTTTTGAAATAAGTTTTAAAAAACGGGTATTAGGTGTAATTTTCACCTGTATTATTGTAATTCTTTTGGGTTTTTATAGATAAAAGTGTTAGAAACCCTTTACAGAATTCTAGAAACTCTCTTCTTCAAAAAACTTATCGGCTGGTAACAAGAAGAAACAACAGGTGTTGCTTAAAGCCTTTGGCCTAGGCACTACTCTGATCATCTGGACAACTCACACATTACTTGTGCTCAATTGGTCTAGAATTCTTGTGAGAGTATGAGTGTATGTCCGAATCCTATGTAAGTAGGCCAGTTTATAAGTAATTTCATAATAATTTATTTAAAAAATAAAATAAAATAAGTCACACATGTTTGTTTGAAGATGAACATTAATATTGCATTCATTTGAAGTTCATATATACTTTTTCCCCCCCTTAATCACACATCCATCATTTTTATTTAGATAAGCCTGAGGAAAGTGTGGTTGGAAAGCACATTTTTCCAAATTAAAGAAAATGGCCTCTATTATTTGAGTTTGCATTCAGCCTTTTGGGCACATAAAACAGTAAAATGAAAGTGATATCTAAACGAGTCTTGCAGGTAAAGTCAATGACGTGCTGCACGAGTTAAATATAGCAAGTTAGCGGCTTCTTGACGACATTCATTGTTTTGGAAAAATTTCATGCGTGTTGCCTATCGTATTATAAATAATTGTTTTCTCAAAAGAAACAGATAAAAAAAATAATAAAAAATTTGTTGAGTATTGAAAGAATTCACTAGTCTCCGACAAGAAGAGGGGGGGAAAAAAAAGATTGCAGTAGGAGACTTCTTATTAATGATGCTCTCATGTTTCCTCTGCCTGTTTTTGCTTTTAGCTCTTGCAAAGATATTCGACAAACTATGGTGGATTCCTACTCGAATACAGCATTTGATGGCTTCACAAGGAATCAAAGGACCTTCATACAGATTCATCCATGGCAGCACCGAAGAAATCACCACCTTGAAAAGGGAAGCCATGAGCAGTCCTATGGGTTTATCACATGCCATATTCCCCAGAATTCAGCCTCATATTCACTCGTGGGTCAACGCATACGGTGACTGATCCAAAAACTCTACAAATATATCTCTGTTAGGCTTGGTGATGGAAAGATATATAAGAATGTTTTTTAACCAATTTTTTTTTAACCATTTTTTTTTCTGTTTTTTCTATTATAGGAAAGAATTATCTTCAGTGGCATGGTCTTGAAGCTGAATTTGTCATAACTGAACCGGAGTAGATCAAAGAGGTTCTTAACAACAGAAATAGAGCTTATCCGAAAGCAGAGAAAAAAGGGTATATGAAGAAGCTATTAGAAGATGGTTTAGTGACAACCGAAGGTGAAAAAGGGACGAAGTTGCGGAAACTAGCAAATTATGCCTTCCATGCAAAGAGCTTGAGAGTAAGTTAATCTTATCTTATAAAACTAGTTATCCAGCTATAATAATAGTAACATATTCTTGATTTGAGAGGTTTAGTTCATTACTACTAAGTTATCTTCCCATAATTCAATATAGAAAAGAGGCTAGACATAGTGGTTGATTCCTGCTACTAATTTATGATCAATAGGTTATGATTTCAGAAATAGTCTCTAGTGTTGAGATGGTGCTGGAAAGATGGAAACACCATGAAGGAAAAGAGGTCGAGGTGTTCGAGCAATTTAGATTGCTGACTTCAGAAATAATTTCCAGAACAGCATTTGGGAGTAGTTATGGAGAAGGGAGCAAAATATTCGATATGCTGAGGAGGTTGATCTTGTTAGCATCCAGAAACTCATATACAAGCATAGATTTCCTGGCCTCAGGTAATAAACCCCTTTACCTTAAAAAACAATTAGTACATATTGTGGAGAATAATAGCTTATAACTTATTCTCAAGTATAATTAGTCATTGACCATTCAATTCTTTTGCAGCAAAATCTTAAAAAATAAGGATGAGACTGAAGCCGAGATGCTTGAGAAGGAAATTCACAAATGGATAAAAGAGTTGATTAAGAACAGAGAAGAGAAAGTAATGAATGATATTGGAGAAGAAAAGGGAAACAAGTTTGGGAGTGATTTTCTTGGAGTACTAATAAAGGCTCGCCATGAACCTAACGACAAGCAGAGGATCTCATTGGACGACTTGGTTGATGAGTACAAGACGTTTTATGTCGTTGGACAAGAAACGACGAATAGTTTGCTGGCATGGACTGTCTTCCTTTTAGCACTACATACAGATTGGCAGGTGGAAACGAGAAAGGAGGTTCTCAACTTATTTGGCCAAGAGAAACCAAACCCAGATGGCATATCAAAACTAAAAACAGTAAGTCACAATCTAAGATGTGAGTAGTATTGTTATTTGTTAGAGACAAAAATCTTTTATACCAACTGATTATTCCACATTTCCATTGGTGTAAAATTTTAGTATAAAAAAAATTAGTGTCCGTAGCAATACTCACCGAGAAGATAGAAATTCATTTTCATTTCCAAGGACAATGTGAAATAACTCCATACATGTCCCTCCCTCTATGTGCAGATGAGTACGGTAATTAATGAATCTCTAAGATTATATCCTTCTGTGATTGGCATCATAAGAAAAGTAGATAGAGAAGTTGGACTAGGAAATCTCATACTTCCTCCTAATCTCCACTTTTATATCTCCAACTTGGCTCTTCACCATGACCCTCAAATATGGGGAGAAGATGTTCATCAGTTCAAACCGGAAAGATTCTCACAAGGGATTGCAAAAGCTGCAAACGACAGCAGTGGAGCTTCGTTTTTCCCCTTTGGAATCGGACCTCGAACCTGTGTGGGCATGAACTTGGCACTTACTCAAGCAAAGATTGCTCTTTCCATGATTCTACAACGCTATGCTTTCACACTCTCAACGGCCTATGTCCATGCCCCTTTTCAGCTTAGCACACTTCACGCACAACATGGGGTTCAAGTAATGTTACAACCACTGTCTGAGTAACAAAAATTGCCCTAAATGTATTTGGTAAACCCACTAGAATAAGATTAGTTGTATGAATATATATACATAAGTTTCAATTGTGATGTAGTAATTATTGTTGTTCTCATCCGTGCTAAACTATAATTAATTTAGGGTGACCAAATACTAATATCTATATATAGTGATACATAATACTACAATTGCTCCTTTTATTATGACAAAACCAAAGAACTTTACATTCTTTTAAGTGTGCCAGACTCTAATATTACTGGCTTGAAATGTCCTAGGATCACTTGTAATGTGCTTGCAAAATAGAAGAAATCAATAGAACATGTTTGAGGAAAAACAACTCAAAATTGCAGAAAAAAAAAATTGTATTCTTACCTAAAAAAGATTGCTTCTACAGTACTGAAGAGAGAACTAGGCATGAAGAGAGAAGGTAGAGAGAGAAAAAGAAAGTGAGGAAGAAGTATAATTTGGCAGAATATAGAGAAGTAAACTTGGCATGCAATGCAGTATAGAGAAGTTTATGTTAGACATATCATGTACGCACAGAGTAAATTTTCAAGGGTATGGATTTGGTCAGCTCTCAATATCAATTGTGTCACTAGGTCTCATTCAAAAGGTGCTAGTTTGAAGATATTTTTGGGTTTATGAATTAATACTAAAATACTCATGATCTTCCAAAGCATACTAATATGTGATTTGGGACATAAACGGCCACAAATAACAAATATATCTTGAATGCACGCTCTGTGACTTCCAAGAGCTTTTTTTTTTTTTTTTCGAAAGTTGGTGATTCTTTTTATGTTAAACAATCCTAAGGTAAATGTGAGGCTGAGGTGGTAGAAGATTCATACTAAAGTACTTAGAAAGGCTAGCCCACTAAACATCTATGTTTTTATTTTTATTGATCGGTTTTGGTTTAACTGAAACTTAGTTTTTCTGTAAAATGAAACCGGCCGATGACAAGGCAACCAAATACACCCAAATGTCCATTAATTTATGGTCTCTTTCTTGCTTAGCACATAGACAGAAATATAAAAACAAGTAGACCAGAAAACAACAAAAATAAAAAACAAGTCTAAGAATACAAAAATCAACTTTTATCAACTTTATGGTCCCCTGCAAATGAGTACTACTCAAATGCAGCCAAAATAGGTACCTTGGTTTAAATCCTATGTTTAAGTACTACCCATTTCATTTTTTTTTTTTTTCCCCTCTCTTGGGACAGCTAATAAACATAAAGGGTTCATGCCGCCCATAAAATTGCTGGTGTCTTGTTTATATCGTCAGCTTGAAGTATATTTATCCCTTAAAAACTATGAAACATGAAATTGTTCGAATAGAAAACAACCTGTTGGAAAGACAGAGGAAAATAAGAGTGTGGGGAGGAGACATGGTAGTAACTCTTTCAATCTTCCTTGGCCTATTTTTCCTGTTAGCTGTTGGAAAGATCTATCACAAACTATGGTGGACTCCGGCTCGCATTCAGTACTTGATGGCTTCGCGAGGAATCAGAGGCCCTTCTTACAAGTTTGTTCAAGGTAATGCCAAAGAAATGTGGATCATGAGAGAGGAAGCCGTGAGCAAACCTATGACTTTATCACACAACATATTTCCTAAGGTTCAGCCCAGCTTTCACTCGTGGTCCAAAATGTATGGTAAGAGCTAAGTAGCTTTACTGACTGTTCTACTATTATGCTCAGAGAGAGAGAGAGAGAGAGAGAAACGTTTCCAATATTTTCTTTACCACAGGAAAGAGTTTTCTTCAGTGGCTTGGTACTCGACCCCAGTTAATCATATCAGAGCCGGAGTTGATCAAAGAGGTACTTAACAATAAAAATAAAGCTTATCCAAAATCTCCTGTCGAAGACTTTTTCAAGAAGCTACTTGGAGATGGCCTTGCTACAACAGAGGGTGAAAAATGGTCGAAATTGCGGAAACTAGCAAATCATTCCTTCCATGCAGAGAGCTTGAAAGTGAGCCTTTAATAGCATTGCTAGAGACCACCCCCAGTATATTGGTATATTTTTCTTTTTCACTTGTGCTAAATGCGAAATTAATGTCATCATCTTACAGGGTATGGTTCCGGCAATGATCTCTAGTGTTGAGATAATGCTTGAGAGGTGGAAACACTATGAAGGCAAAGAGATTGAGGTGTTCGAAGAATTTAGGGTGTTGACTTCGGAAGTGATCTCCAAAACAGCATTTGGTAGCAGTTACCTTGAAGGGAAGAAAATATTTGATATGTTGAGGAGGTTGACCGTCATGGCAACCGAAAATATTTTCAGAGTTAGGCTACCTATCATCAGGTGAACTGCTTTTGAATAAATATCGAGTTCGAGAGTTACCCACCTAGTCTTAAGTACTCAACTAGTTATTCTTTCCTTTTGCAGCAAGTTCTTCAAGACTAAAGACGATATTGAATCGGAGATGCTTGAGAAAGCAATAGAAAACACAATAAAGGAGATGGTTAAGAAAAGAGAAGACAAGGCAATGACCGGAGAAGAAGATAGATATGGAAGTGATTTTCTAGGTGGACTAATAAAGGCTCACCATGATGCCAGTGAAACACAGAGGATTTCAATGGAAGATCTAATTGATGAGTGCAAGACATTTTATTTTGCTGGACATGAAACCCTTAATAGTTTGCTCGCGTGGACCGTGTTCCTTCTAGCAATACATACAGATTGGCAAGAGGAAGTAAGAAAGGAGGTGCTCAATTTACTTGGCCAAAAAAATCCAAACTCAGAAATCATTGCCAAACTAAGAACAGTAAGCTACAAACTCCAAAAAAAAAAAAAAAAAAAGGATACCATAATTACGCCATGAAGACATTTTTTGTTAATACGTGAAATTTTAAGATATTCTGATTGTTAAACTGATATGCAGATGAGCCTGGTTATTAATGAGTCTTTAAGACTATATACTCCTGTGCTTGGCTTTTCAAGAAAAACAGAAAGGGAGCTTAGACTGGGAAATCTCATTATTCCTGCTGACATGGAAATTTTGATCTCCAATTTAGCACTTCACCATGATGCTCAAATATGGGGTGAAGATGTTCATCAGTTTAAACCAGAAAGATTCTCAGAAGGGGTTGCTAAAGCTACCAATAACAACCCAGCTGCATTTTTTCCTTTCGGAATGGGACCTCGAATTTGTGTGGGCATGAACTTTGCACTAATTGAAGCGAAGATTGCTCTTTCAATGATTCTACAACGCTACAGTTTCACACTTTCCCCGGCCTATGTCCATTCGCCGTATCAGCTTATTACACTTCATGCGCAACAAGGAATTCAAGTGATCCTACAGCCACTATGAGCTACATTAATCGCCTTAAATACATTCAAGCCACGCAAGGATATATAGAGCCGGACTCTAGAGCCTTCAAACATGATTGTCTTACAAGATTGCAGAGCTGTAAACCAGTAGAATGATTAATAAAAATGTATAAGAAACATGTCCTACCAATTAGAGAGCCTGTTACCAAATAAA
Organism: Trema orientale; assembly: GCA_002914845.1. NCBI lineage: Eukaryota > Viridiplantae > Streptophyta > Magnoliopsida > Rosales > Cannabaceae > Trema > Trema orientale. Next base: position 124,401 of record JXTC01000328.1, read on the forward strand.
TAATGTGAACTTTATGTTGATTACTTGATAAATGTCATTCAATGGAAATAGGAGAATTTCTAAACAACCATAGTTAATAGATGAGGTCTTGCTAGCTCAACGAAAATACAAGTATACAACTTGATCTTTTTGTTCTTACAGGTGCCATATTGTAATTGAATCTCATCTCTTATCTTGTTCTTGATCAAATAAAGGGGAAAGGAAACTATGGAAGTGATAATCCATGGATTCCTAGTGAAGGCCAACCATTATGCTAATGACAAGACATAAGTGTTTAACTCTTAGCTTTGCTCAGAGTATTTCCTTTGGCAACCAAAACTGATTGGCAACAGCAGGAACCGAAGGCGGTGGTCAAGGCCTTTGCGTTGGCACGAAACTGTCCTTTAAGACACAACTCGCTAAACACTTATCTCAAGAGCAAAAAATATTTAACTCATAGACTCATAAGGAGTTAAGAATTTCTTTCTTCTTCTCAATATGTAACATCTCGCATTAAAAAAAAAGTAGATTTATTTATATTATATAAATAATATAAGGATAAAATAAAAAGACCATATAGCCCTTAATTAATAGTGGTTTTGGGAGTTAATTTACTAATCGAATAAGTCTCTTTTAAGGCTTTAAGAAACCCTAAGGTCTAATAATCTGTTCAGACTTATGGGAAAAACAGAGAGATAATTTTAAGAAGAAGAAGATAGTGAAGACTATTGTCATAGATTATTGAGATTTACTCCTAAGGTAATAAACGCTTAATTAATTAAGTTTTATATTTTAGTTTGATTTTGGAATTGAGATATTAAATATCTATGGCCAGAGTTTTGAATTGCTCATTAATTATTTATGAAATAAGGGATGAATCTAATAGAAGATGAAGCCTATTGATATTATGATTCAAGCAAAACAAATTTTGAGTGATTTGGTTAGGTAAATAGAAAGTTATAGATTTTTGAATATTTCACATAAGTAGAAAACACAACAGTGATTGTGACGCATTTATAGAGGCTTTCAGTGGTCTGATTGGTCATATTTGGCATGGTTGGAAAGCTTATCGAATTATTTTCTAACGGTATATAATTTATCAAAAACGGATTTATAAATAGAGAGTTATAGCTAATTGAAGTGAGCACTATGAATTTGAAAAAAAAAATTTGAAATTTTTGACACTTTGAGTGAAACATGACAGCAGCTTGTCTGACTGTATAGGACCCACGTATGGACTCTAAAGTCATATTCTTGACACTTTTAGGACCCTCATTACTTGTAGTTTGGTGATTTTTAGAGGTATGTCAGAATTGTTATTAATCGTGAGAAATTGAGATTATTTGGGAAAAATAGAGTTGATCATAGAAAGTTCATGGATAGCAACTAGTCATTGTTCTTAGTATAATTAGAGTGTGATTTCAGTAATTTGATACTTATATGTGGTTTATATGATAACAGGTGCTTGAACAATTATGTTGATTTAAATAAGCAAAGCGAACAAAGTAAGTAAGTCTTTGACCTTTTCTAATAGTTCTCCTTGTCCAAAAGCTAAATATTTTAAGTTTTTGATCTTTTCTAGTAGTTCTCCTTGTCCAAAAGCTAAATATTTTATTGTTTTATTATTTCTAATAGAATCATATTTACAAAATGTTTTCTTTAAAATATGATTTCAAGTAAAAAATATATTTTGGCAATAAGACTATTTATTGAAAGAAATCTATTTTATTGAAATAACATAATTTTTGTGAAAAATAGTATGATTCTATATTTTATAGCAAATTATAGATCAAGGATATGAATTATTATTGAACATGGTTACAAAAAAATTATTTTGGAATGAGTACATTATTATAATGAGATAGAAGTGAAATTATTTATGTTTCGTCATTGTAAATAATTGTTTTGAAATTCTCTTCACTAGCTATGCACATAGACCCAATCCACATAAGTTATATGTGGACAGTACTGACCTAAATGCAGGATTAAATGTAGTAGATTCAGACCCAGCTATATAGGTTATTTATAGTAGATTCAGACCCGGCTACAGGAGTTGTTTGTGGCAGATTCGGATCTAGTCAAAGGAGTCAAATGTGGCCATAGTCGCCAAAAATTGTGGAGAAGTATAATTAAAATTGTGATTAGTTAAAAGGGATTCAAAAAGATAGATTTGGAAATTTATTACTTGTTTTTGTCAAATTATTTACTAAACAACTTGATTTAAATATTTTTAAAAGTATTTATTTCATAAACCAAATTTATTTTGAAAAATATTTGTTAATGATTTTGGGTTATATATGCTTGATCCAGTTAGTTAAAGTTACTGGTTACTCACTGGGCTTCTTGCTCACTTTTTTATTTTTCTCTCTTAGGTTTTAAAGATCGTCAAGTAAAAGGTTCACTAAGGGAGAACTTGTCTAGATAATTGGGATGCATTTGAGTTCATGAGTGAAAGAGGAATACTCATTCATTTTTATTGAGAAAACATGAAGACTGAAAAGATCAATTAGTATAAATTTATTAGATTAAAGTATATATTTTGTATATCGATTTTTAAAATTTAGAGACTTAATAGAATTATTGGGTTGCATATGATTTATTGGTATTTATTTGAGTTTAATTATTCTTTATTTTTGTAGATCGTAGATAAATGTCTTGCATATTTACAAAACTTTGCCTTATAGGTATGCAACGCACGTCCTCAGGAGTGACGCATGACATAATATATTCCTAAGTTATTTTTATATGATAAGCCTAATAGTCAAGGAAGAAAAGTGTGCTAGGAAAAGAAAAAAGGCCCATTTTTCTACTTCCAACTATTAGAAACACATCAACATTCCAAATCTCAAATCTGCCATTTTGTCACGTCCTCTCGGTATTTCATCATCTCACAAGTCATCCACAAAATGGAGTTCAACTAAATATTCGAAACTAATATTGGGGACTTTTTTTTTTTGGTCAAACTTGATGATTTTTTTAAAGTATTTTTCATGAAAAAGAATTCAAGAAGCACCTTATTAGTGTAACTTGGTCGGAACACTGGTATGAAAAAATAATATATAATGTCTATTTTTAAAAAAGAAAATGAAAGCAAAAACAGGTTCTGGACCATTTACTAACTAAATCAGTTTTTATACAGAGTATTTTTGTATGGATCCGATCTATATACTAAGTACACCTTACGGTTTTTTATTGCTCATAGAGCTTCTTCATGTAAATTTGTTAGAAAGGATCAAATCATATATTGCGAATCAGTATTTCTGTCTTTTTACACCAAAACATGAGAAGGGGAAAAAAAAGAAAAAAGAAAAAGAACAGAGCAGATATTGGCATGTTTGCTTTCAAAGAGACTATGAACATTTTTAAATTTGGAATATTGATTAGGTAAAAGTAATTCAATTTTTCAATCGATGTATGGTTTTAAAAATTTATGGGCTATTTGAGATTGGGGTATGTGAGACTACCCTTTTATAAGGTTTGAACTCTTGCTTATACAAAAATATGGTTATAATACAAGTGAAAATCCTAATCTACATTTGGTAGTGCTAGTTGGAAAATTTTTTTAGGCCAAGATAATTTTTATAAACCTAAGGTTCCAAGTATTTTTCAAATTTTGAATGTAGTAGATGTCCTTATTAAATATTATCGAATTTTTACTTGATATTTGATTTTGAGCTTAAGGAATATTTCCGTAAATTGATTTACAAATTGACTTGGGACTAAACAAAGAATGTTTATGGAAAATTTATATGGGAACTTTTTGCACTAAGTTTGATTAGTAATGAGAGCAATAAAACAGAAAAGAAAATAAGCAAGCACACATAAAATTAATAAATCGTAATGTAATATAAAGTTGTCACTGAGTCATTCAAAAAAACTTCTTCCCACCATGCCATGGAACTCTCTTATGGTATCCTACTCTGTTCTTGCTCTCCTTTTTTCTTTCAAAATACAATGATAAAATACAATAAATTATCATCTTCAAATTTTTAAAAGTTTCAAATCCAAACAGCACGGCATTGAATCTAACCAAATTTCAAATAAACTAAGAATTCCCTTATGAATATCAAATTTGGTAAGATTAGAAAAAAAAAAATAATTTTAATTTGTAACCAAGTCCGTATTATTAGATCAATCCATGAATGAAAAACTAATACGTCATGACCATCCAAAAGTTCTACCAATACATGATACAAGATTATAGAAACGATGTACCAAATACTCAAACTAGTTAGTCATATATAAACAATTTTCAAGAAATTCAATTCACAACCCCATAAGTACAAATGAAGTCAACCCATGACAATCAAAACATACGATACTGAATTGTTATCTTAGAACTTACGAGATTCATATAGCTTACTACCATAATTGACATATTAGTGCAAGAGTGAATGCCTATTTGAATCAGAGAATTTCGATAGGAGTAGAATTCACTACTCTCATATCAACTCCAACACTTCTGAGACTAGAGTTCCTGGGATATAACCATCTCAACAATACCAGAGTTTCACTCTAGAGAGATGAACGTAGGATTCAGAATGAATCGGAGCAAACATAATATATTTAGCCAATTTCTAAGTGATGTATAAAGTATTTGTCCAACACTTTTCTAAAAATCTCTTTTAAACACCAAAATATCACAAGCAAGATCCTATACGGATCTGAAGTCTGAAGCTCAGATACCATTCTGTCACGACCGGAAATCTAAAGCCATGATTTTAGTAATTTTATGAGAATTCAGTAATAAACGGCGATTCTCTAAAATTCTAAAAAATCAAGTACTTAGAATTTTAATTTTTAGTCCTCAAAAATAAATAAATTTCATAACTAGAAAACCTCTCCATAGTTTTAGTTACTTAAGAAAATATCTATTAAAGTTTTAGGAAAATTACTAGTTGATTCATTGATAACTTATTAACAAATCATAAACTTTGGTAAAATGAGTTTAATTAAAATCTTTATTCAAATGTCCAAAGTAGATTTCATAAATTATTTATAGTTCCAATTACTCAATTTTGTAACAAAACCATCTTCATACATCCACTTAGTAAATAAACTAATTTTGGCTAAACAATTTGAAATATGAAAAAGAAAAAGAAATATAGAGTTAAAACTAACCAAGAAAAAGGTATGAAACTGTAAGCATATACCAAACATGCTTGTCAAGCCACCAGAATACCTACCACAAATAATTCAACACCTGAAAGTGGGAGAATTAGGGAGGCGAGCATGTGAATGCTCAATACAGATTCAATTGCAGGTTTTTAACTAGTATAAAAATACTAACTTTCAAGTTCCTGCATGGTCAGTAAAATACTCAACAATTTTATAAAAATTCAATTAAATTTATTATCTAAAAGTTCAAACGTTCTAAATAATTATAAAACATCATCTCAAACTAGTACATATTATTCAAGACTTCACAAATGTACTGAATACTACCTAATTCTATAATATCTAATGGTCATGACATACGTGAGTTCCAGCCATCTATGTGATGACCGTGAGTTTTCTTTCTTTTTCTTTTCCTTTTCCTTTTACTTTTTCTTTTATTTTTCAGTTTTTTGTTGGGCCACCGTGATTCTAGTATTTTTTTTATTAGAACATCGTGATTCCAATATTCTTATTAGAACACAATGATTCTGTTGGTTGCATGAGGTGAATGTGCATTATAACACTATATGAATGATATAAATCAGAATATATACCATTTTCTATAGAATCACAAAACAGACCATGCAGTATTTTTAATCAATTCAAGTTTAGTTCTCAAAACTATACTCTCAATTCATTTGAATCTTCTAGAAATTTTGGCAGCATAACAGACGTTTTTAGCAAGACCCATAAAATGTAATTCCTGTAGAAAATAGTTTCAAAACAAAATATATAGCACGCCAACCAATGTAACGTGTCTTGAGGTACTTTAAATATCAAATTATCTCAAAACTAGGTATAAACACATTTTTACAAAATATTTCACAAAATTCCATATTTATTCGAAATATATAAAATCATAATTAAACCAATTTTAGAATCAAGTAATCGAATCCCTACCTAAAATAAGTGACTAGACCACGCTACAATGCTATAGAGTGCATTTAGTGTCGTTTGGCGATCGTTCGAAAGGTCGAGGGTCATTTTTGAGCCCTCGATTACTCACTTTAAAATGTCATTTTTTCAACGGAACCTCAAATCGAAAAATAGACTTCATTACTGAATTTCTATCACCCAAATTAGCTTGCTTAAACATATAACTTGATCAATTCAGACTCAGACCGAAATCTAAACTTTGTGGCACATAAAACGAGGCGAAATCAGAACTATCTGATTTCGTTTTCCGTGCTCCTCACCAAACATAGTTAATATATATCTTATTTTTCATATTTTCAGGAGTATTTCATAAATATGACATTTATTTGATGATCTAACAGTGAGATTAAAAAGTCAACTCCTAAAACTAAAAAGCTTAAAACTATCAACAATGGCAAAATCTAATCCGAACAGTTTCGAGTTAAGATATATACCATAAGAAAACTTGCATCGAGACGAGTTTGGGAAGCCTAAAATCGAGGCTTGATGTCGCCAGAATCGGCGCGAAAATCGAAAAAGCTCGCAGTTGTTTTTGGTTCCCCACTGGCAATGGGGAGCTTCGGCGATGCAGGAACGGTGGTGGATGACCCTGCTCACGACGACGCGTCGTTCTGGGTAGGTGGCGCCGGTCGTTGTCGATCGGAGAAGCTCGTGCGGTGGTAGTATGCGTCGGCGGCCATACATGGGGGAGAAACCAGAGAGAGAATGGGAGAGAGGGAAGAAAAAAGAGAGGGAGAGTACGTGGGTTTTTTAAAAAATTGTAGGCCCCACCTCTAATATAAAAAAAAAAATTATTGTAAAAGAAAATTGGGTGGGCTTTTACATAGGCAATGAGGCACTCATCGCTGGGCTTTCTAGTATGGGAATAGTTCCGAAGCTTCGTTATGAGAATGACAGAGGCTTGGAGTTTTACTTTGATGTGGCTATATTAGCTACAGAAGCTTTTTGCTTGGCAATGAGATTTTTAAATGATGCCAGAACTCGAAAACTGGGTTGAGTTAGGTCTGAGGAGATGAATAATATAAGTTTGCGGTTCATTCCTTGTTATCCCAAGTCGGAGATGCTAATAATGGTGCTAAAATTTGATTTTTAAGACCGCCCCTTCAAATGGGTTGCATATAGAGTAAAATGAATTAGTACTAATGTACATTAGCCGGCTGATACGTTCTTCACTTTTTTTGGATGTATCGGTGAGAGAAAATGTTAAACCACTTCTTTGTGGATTTTCAGGTTGAATGATGTGATTTCTTAGGTGGAATGAGTAAAAGTAAAAACGACCTAATAAATACTAATAGGTTATGTGCTGCTGCATTAATTAAATTATTTAGTTTAGAATCAATCTTTAGAGAATAAGTCACTCTTTTTTAATAATAAAGATTGAGACACTAAAAATTTACGTTAGTGATGTAGTATTTTTTTAGTCATATAACTTTAAGTGATGTGGCTCCACCTTAAAATAAAGAGTAACTGAAATATATGTTATATCATGTGGTGTAAGTTTGTAGTGCAATATTTTAGTGTCTCTATCTTTACTCTTTTTTTAAGAATTTAAATATATATATATATATAATTATTTGGGTAATATATAAAGTTTTATTGTCATTCCATTTTTTCTCTTCTAACCCCTTTAGAGACTGGGATCTCATTCTTCCTGCTAATCTCCAATTTATTGCCACTTCACTAGGAATATTGTAACGTGTAGTGATATTGTGAGAATTAGTTTTTCTATGTTGAAAATAAATTAATATCATTCAATGGAGAAGTGGGAGCTCTTGCAAGCAAAACTAGGTCTGTTTGTTTTTTCCCCCCTCAACAGATATACAACTTGGTCTAGACACGTTTCAGTTACAAAGTCATGGTTGTAATTTTTGTTCTTGGCCAATTATGTGTTTTACAGCAGTAGTTTCAACTTTTTTAAAAATTGTGTTTAGTTTTGTAAGATTAGAGAATTTTGTTAAAAGATATCCCTTATTCGACTAGTCCAAGCTAGGTGATGGATTTTTCTATTTGGAGATATTAATATCTATGAACGCACTCTTAGGCCAAAAATTGAATGACTGATAAAATCAATGTCAATATGAGTACTCCAGCATAAATTGTCATTCGTATTTGGAATCCAAGCAACGGTCAAATACTAATGTTCAATAAGAAAATGGTCAAATACTAATGTTCAATAAGAAAATGGTCAAATACTAATGTTCAATAAGAAAATAGTTAGTGGCTTTACTATTCTATTTTTCTGATCATAAAAACTTCAATTTATTAAACAACATGCGGAAAAGCCAGACTAGGTGTGATTGGAGCATAAACCCTTGCCCAATAATGTCTTCTTTTGTCTGACATGAGCCTAAATACAAAAGCATAATTTTCAAGGCTTGGTCACTTGGCAGTTTTTGACAATGACTAGTTACAAATTTCACCCTTTGTCATCATTTATAAGATACATGCATAATTAGAGGACAATCATGTTTTGTCTATTGCTTTTTACAAGAGTACATAATATATAGTTTATACATATCTGCCCCATATAAAATAGAGAGAAGGTGACCCCTAAGCGGCTAAAGTCCTAACCAAGGTCGCCTCTGTGTTAGTTCTTGTGGTCACGAGAGCATGACTTTCCGTTTGAATAAATTAGTTTATACCACTTTTTTTTTCTCATTAATTAAATCTACCACCATACTACTTTTTTAAAATGAATTCTTGATGAATTTTTGACGAATTCTTGACAATTTTGACGGATTCTTGAACGATTCTTGACATCAACAGCGATCTTGAAGGATTCTTATTGATTTTTTGACGGATTCTTGACGATCTTAATGTATTCTTGATGGATTCTTGATATTGGCGGTGATCTTGACGAGTTTTTGATGAATTCTTGATAGATTCTTGACAATCTTGATGAATTATTGGCAGATTCTTGACAGATTCTTAACGTCGATGATAATCTTGACAGATTCTTTATGGATTCTTGACAGATTCTTGATGGATTCCTGACGGATTCTTGATGAATTCTTGATAGATTCTTGACTAATTCCCTTTCAAAAGTGGTAAAATCTAATAGTGGTAGTAAATTTAGTTAAACATTTGAAAAAAGTTGTAATTGTCTACTGAACCCCTTTGCGTTTAGTATGTTGGCCTTATATTAATGCCGTTTTGGAAATATATTATATATATATATATATAATAGACATATCAAATTACTAAATTTCAGGTTAAGAAGTTTGTCCCTGTTCATTAGTCATGACGTCTGCTTTCCTAAATGTGTGTTAATATGTTATGCTGTAATGGATACTTATTTATGTTGGTCTGAGGCTTTACATATTATATGTGTATAATAATAAGGCCATTTGAGAAAGTGACAGAATGGATGGCATCTTGTTTGTATCATCGTTTTCAGAATAAAATGAAATAAGATTAAAGGTCTGACGCTTTACTTATAATTCATATATGAAATATTATAAGTAACCAAAGTCGAAATAAAATTAAATTGCTAAGATAGAAAAGAAAGGTAAATACACAAGAAAAATGAGAGCTCTGGGAGAAGTTGTAATAGTTGTTTCAACCTTCTTGAGCCTGTTTTTCCTTGTAGCTCTTGTAAAGGTATTTCACAAACTATGGTGGGTTCCTACTCAGATACAGAAATTAATGGCTTCTCAAGGAATCAAAGGTCCATCTTACAGAATCATCCATGGAAGCACCAAAGAAATCTCGTCCATAAAAAGTGAAGCCATGAAGAGACCTATGGGTTTGTCACATGACGTAGTTCCTATAGCTCAGCCTCATATTGACTTGTGGATCAAGAAATATGGTAATTAAGATTTTTTTTTTTTTTTTTTTTGGCTATGTATGGTTATAAGGAGTATATAAACTGAATATATAGAAACAATTTTGTTTTCGTCAACAGGAAAGAATTATCTTCAGTGGTATGGTCCTCAAGCCCAGTTGATTACCACAGAAACAGAGTTGATCAAAGAGGTACTCAACAATAAAAACAGAACTTATCCAAAAGATAAGGTGAGAGGCTTTGCAAAGAGGCTACTAGGTAATGGTCTTGTGACAATCGATGATGGTGAAAAATGGGCAAAAATGAGGAAACTGGCCAATTATGCCTTCCATGGAGACAGCTTGAAGGTATGCTTGCACTTTACTACTTAACTGATACTGCTAACATTGTTATGTTGTAATTCCTGAATTGAATAAAAGAAAGTAAAAATCAGGAGGGGTTTGCTACTTAGTACCTTAACTTTTCATGAATCTAATAAAATCCCAATTGCGGACCAGTCTAGCTACTAATTTACTATTAACATAAATGGTGATTGTGTCCAAATCATGTATGATGACATTGCTTTAGCAGGGTATGGTTCTTGCAATGATTTCCAGTGTTGACATGATGCTAGAAAGGTGGAAAAGCTATGAAGGCAAAGAGATTGAGGTGTTTGAAGAATTTAGATTGTTGACCTCGGAAGTGATTTCCAGAACTGCATTTGGGAGCAGTTACGTAGAAGGGAAGAAAATTTTTCATATTCTTCAGCGGTTGTGGTTGTTAACATCCAGAAATACTTACAAACTTAGTTTTTCTAACTTGGGGTAAGTTTTCTCCTAGATAGTTTTTCTAACTTGGGGTAAGTTTTCTCCTAGATATATGGAAAAGTAGTCAAAATATATAAATATATATATATTATGAAAGAAAGTAAAGAAATCACACGTAATCAACCACAACCACTCAGTTGTTTTTCATTCATTTATAATTTGCAGCAAGTTCTTCAAAACTAAAGATGAGATAGAATCCGAGTTGCTTCAACAAGAAGTGAGGAATTGCATGATAGAGATGATTAAGAAAAGACTATATAAGGTAATGAATGGAGGAGAAGATAGCTATGGGAGTGATTTTCTTGGTGTACTGATCAAGGCTCACCATGATGCTGACAACAACCCGATAATTTCAGTGGATGATTTGGTTGATGAGTGCAAGACTTTTTATGTTGCTGGGCAGGAAACTACTAATACTTTACTTGCTTGGACAGTTTTCCTTCTAGCAATACATACAGATTGGCAAGAGGAAACAAGAAAGGAGGTGCTCAACTTATTTGGCCAAGAGAAACCAAACCCTGATGGCATTTCAAAACTCAAAACGGTATGTCACAAACTTAACTCTAAAGAAATGCAATTTAACATGTGAAACAGCCAAATTTTATTGACTTTTTCGTTAATGCAGATGAGCATGATCATAAATGAGTCTTTGAGATTATATCCTCCTGTGATTGGAATTCTAAGAAAGGCAGAAAGGGAAGTGAGACTAGGAAATCTTATTCTTCCTGCTGATCTCCAAGTTTACATGCCCACTTTGGCACTTCACCATGACCCGCAGATATGGGGAGCAGATGTTCATGAGTTCAAGCCAGAGAGATTCTCAGAAGGGATTTCTAAGGCTACAAACAACAATGTGGCTGCCTTTTTTCCTTTCGGTATTGGACCTCGGAACTGTGTGGGGATGAACTTTGCATCCACAGAAGCAAAGATTGCTCTTTCCATGATTCTGCAACGCTACTCTTTCACTCTTTCTCCGACTTATGTTCACTCACCGATTCAGTTTCTTACACTTCATGCTCAACATGGAATTCAAGTGATGCTGCAATCACTTTGAATGCATCTTATAGTTAATGGAGACTGAAACAAAATTGGACTGTAATGGGAATGAATAAACATGTTGAAGAGTTTCCCATTATGGTGAATATCTAATATGTAACTGATCCGATAGTTAGTTTTTTCTCTTTTCAAGGAATGATTGTGTTGAATATGAGAGATTCTGATTTAATGCCAAATTTGTGAGCTTTCAACTACTCTTAATTCGGATTCTTTGCTTACCAAAGTTAGAACTTGGTCTAGACATGTTTCAATCACAAAGTCATTGCTGTCATTCTACTTGCTGGTCAACTTTGATATAGTGTGATATAATATTGAACTTGATATGCAAACAATTGAAGAGACATACAAAAGAGTTTCAAGTGCAAAAGAATATGCGCAGGAGATTTTAGCATCCAATGACCATGACTAAGCATCCAAAGGCGTTGATAGTTTCGTTTTTAGCATTACTCTAGTGGAACATTTGGTGTGCCTGATAGGATAGGGGTATGATTTGAGATTTGATCGGAACAAATTATGCTTAATACTATTGTTGCTTGTTGCTTGTGGGATTAGATTGGATTAGAATTACTCTTTTTAAAATTTAAAATAACTACAATTAATTTTCAGGTTTTAAACTTTTCAAATAAAATGCTTTTTAATTAAATTTGCAGTCTTAAATCAATTAAAACATTTTCAAAATATAGATCCAATGGGATTAGAGCTTGAAAAAAGGATAAATAAACTCAATCATTTGGGACTATATTTTGGTCAACCATAAATCAAATATGATGCACCAAACAAACAAATGATCAGGATCTTTTATCTGGTGCACACGAGAAAACTACTAATATTTCCGGTCATTCAAAAAAATCAAATATGATGCACCAAACAAACAAATGATCAGGATCTTTTATCCGGTCACACGAGAAAACTACTAATATTTCCGGTCTTTCAAAAAAAAAAGAAAAGAAAAAATAGATGTATCAAAATTATGGAACACGACAAATTAATTTACAATATAAAATTAAGTTAAAACAAAAATACTTTGAAGTTTAGTCTTTCCGAAATTTAAACCATATGTTTTGGTTCTCACAAAAAACTACCCTCATATTTTGAAATTCAAAAAATTTATACTCTAAATCCATATATTTACTAATTTTTGTTAGGCCAAATGATTTTTTTTAATTATTTTAACTGTCTGGAAACAAAAATAACATTTCCTGAGTCTAGATTCGCAATTTTTTGGGAAATAAATTTATCAAAATATAGATAATTGGTACAAATTTTTTGAATTTCAAAATGTGAGGGTACTTTTTTTTTCAGAAACCAAAATATGGGATTATAATTGCAGAAAAGCCAAACTTCAAGTATTTTTTTTTTTCGTAGTTAATCCTTACAATATATATTTTGGGTGTAGAAGCCAAAACTTCAAAAATTGCATTCCCAGTTGATGTACACAAATAGGAGACCAAAGTATTGCACCAAAAAGTTCTACTATGATGTGGCATTCACTTACACTACTATCTTATCTTAAAAATAGAACTACAGTATTTAAAATTTAGTGGTTGAAATAAATGTATATCACGTAGTTTTTAGTATAATTCTTTTGTGCCTAGCATTACGCAATTGTGTCTTAGTTTGTCTGAAGTGAGTAGACTTGGCAATTCGGATCGGACCTAACGGGCCAGCCCGTGGCCCGTTATAGTGGCCCACGGGTCGGCCCCACCCGTTCATATGAGGGTCTGGGCTTAAGGGCATGGCCGAGCTGGGCCTGGGAATCCCGACCCAACTATTTTTTTTTTCGGGCCCAGAATTGTCTGGGTCCTTTGTTAACTCCAGCGGGCTGCAGGCCTGCAGCTAATGCCAACAGCTATAATTATAGTCGTTGGGTTCAACGGTAATATTATTGTTGAGTCTTTAATATTTTTTTTTTTTATGTTTTAAATTAATTTAATTAAAAAAAACCTTTTATTATACTATAAATACCTTACTCTCCCACTCTTTTTTCATGCTTACAACTTTCAAATATTCTCTTATTCTCTTATTCTTTCTCTCTAATTATATTCTCAAGTTTATCTTTTTCTCTCTAATTATCTTATCTAATTATTATTTACTAATTATAATAATTAGTGATTATATTTTATAGTCTCCACAACGCTTAAAGCTTAATTCAAGATACGATTCAATTTATCGTACTTTTCTTTTTAATCTCAATTAATTTGTAGTATATTTAGCTGTTTACTAGTATAATAGTTAAGTAGAACGTTAGTAGTTTGTAGAAAATTTATTATAATACTATATTTTTAATTTCAATTAATTTGTAATTGTTTACAATTATGTTAGTAGTTCACTAGTTCGTAGTTTGTAAAAATTTATTATAATATTATCTTTTTAATTTTAATTAATTTGTAATTTCTAGTTGTTTATTAATAAGATAGTAGAAAGTTTATTATAATACTATCTTTTTAATTTCAATTAATTTGTAATTTGTAGTTGTTTATAATTCAGTTAGTAGAAAGTTTATTATAATACTATCTTTTTAATTTCAATTAATTTACAATTTGTAGTTGTTTATATTTAAGCTAGTAAAAAGTTTATTATAATATATTCAAATTAATTAATTTAGTTATATATTCATTATAATTCTAAATTATGAATTCAAATTAATTTAGTAACATATTAATAATATGTTTAAATATAGGATATGGATATGTCAAAAAACATCCCTATTGATTTAGAAATGGATGCTAATGAAGAAGAAGACCAAATTCGCATAATTCGAGATGGTGACCAAGTTCCTAAAATGCAAACTAATCCAAATGCTAGTATAAGTTGTTCCCAATTTCAAGATAGTTGTTCGCGAGCGCAAGCACGACCTCCAAACGTGCAAGGACAACTTCTAATGTATGGGATCATTTCGATATGGAATTCAAAGATGAGGTTGATGGTAAGAAGACAAAAATAGCAAGATGTAAATATTGCAAGAAATTATTGCTAAATTATCTAGCAGGACTGCTCATCTCAATAGACATAGTGATATATGTGTCAAAAAATATAAAGGAGGCAAGGAGCCCACTTAATTAACACTTCAATTCATTAAGGATGGTTCGGTAAGTTCTTGGAACTATGATCCTTTAGTAGCTAAGGAGTCTCTAGCACATTTAATTGCTATAATAGATTTATCATTAGGATTTGGTGATTGTAATAGCTATGAATATCATATTAGAAGATCTTAGTATCCAAACTTTAAGAGAATTTCTAGAAATACTACTAGGAGTGATTTGATTAAAGTTTATGAAAATATGCGTAAAGAATTAATATCTGAATTAACTTCATTAAACTTTTGCATTATATTGACATCTGATATTTGGGGTGCTAATTCTAAACAAAATTATTTAAGCGTAGTTACACATTATCTAGATTCAAGATGGATAATGCAAAAAAAAATAATTAGTTTTAGAATCGTTGATATCAAACATACTACAGAAATTATTAGAGATAGAATTTTAAATGTTGTTGAAGAATATAACATAGCAAACCGCATTATCTCTATCACTTTAGATAATGCTACCACAAACACAAAGGCTATAAAATTACTTAGCAATTTGATAAGTTCATATACTGGAGGATTCTTATTGCACCAACGTTGGGCATGTCATACCATCAACCTTATTGTCAAATCAGGTATAGATATAATAAGTGTATATATTGAAAATATTCGATCTGTTATTGCTTACATTCATGCTTCTAATCCTCGTATTGCCGAATTTAAAAGATATTGCATAGTCCAAAGGTTAAAACCAAGAAAATTCCAAGTTGACATGCCCTTAAGGTGGAATTCTACTCACTTAATATTGAAAAAGGCATTACCATGTAAAAATCCAATTACTATGTTTTATAATTCAAAAATGGGTAAACTAGTATTAAAAAATGAAGATTGGTTCATTTACGAAAATTTGTATACTTTTTAGACATTTTTCATGAAGCTAATATTACTTTATCTAGTATTTATTATCCTACTTCTCCAATTATTTTACGTCATATCTTTTTTATTGCTGAAATGTTTTGTAAGGAAATATGTGACCCTATATTTGAACCCATTATAATATGTATGCAAGAAATATTTTTGAAATATTGGTTTCCAATTCTTTTGTTATATTCTTTTGCTTTTATTTTAGATTCTAGGGGTAAATTAAATGGTCTTTCTAATTTAATTAGTTACATTGCTACATGTATTGAGATAGACTATAGTTCAAAATATGCAAATACTCGTGACAAGTTTTTTGAAGTGTATAGTATATATGAAGCTAAGCTTGGCAGAAAATTCTTTTGGAGTTCTCGTTCCCAAAAAGAATAAGTCTTTTTGAGTGCATGATATGTTCTCGTTCTCAAGAGCATAGTCGTGACTCATCATCATCATCATCAAGTTTAAGTCAATCATTACCACCAATGAATCCACTGCAGTCTTCTGAGCTTAACTAGTATATTGAGCTAGATTCCGACATTGACCCCGACAATGAGAACTTCAAAGTTTTGGAATGGTGGCAAAGGCATCAATCAAGATTCTTGGCACTTTCACAATTAGCGCGTGACGTTTTAACTATTCCAATGTCCACGATTTCTTCAGAGTCTACTTTTAGTACGACTGAGATGATAGTAGATGAGCGTAGGACTTCGTTGGCACTTGAAATAATTAAGGTTCTAGTATGTGTTAAAGATTAGGAATAAACAGTCAAGCGAAATCAAAAAAATTATTCATATTTACAACGAAGAATTAGCTGAAAATTTCAATAACTTGCACATGAATGATGATGATGAGTCATAAACTCATAATTAATGATGTACTAGTTTATTTTTTATGTAATAATTTGAATTATAATCAATAATCATCAATAAAATCAAATTCAAAATTTCAAATTTATTTATTTCTTTACTTTTTTTGAACATTTTCATTATAATTCTAAATAATTTTCTTAATGGTTTTATTTTTATTTTTTTTAATCAACTATTGAACTTATATAATATATCTTATTTAATTATTATTAAATTTTTAACAATAGAGAAAAACATAACATGTTTATGTTATCTATGTTTTAAAAAAAAAAAAAAAACAATGAAAAATTTCAAACTTAACATGTTTTAATTTTTCCTAAAAAATAATTTAATATAAAAAAATTGTGCCGAGCACAAACTGTAACGAGCTGGCCCGTTTCGGGCCCAACCACC
Source organism: Trema orientale (assembly GCA_002914845.1). Lineage (NCBI taxonomy): Eukaryota > Viridiplantae > Streptophyta > Magnoliopsida > Rosales > Cannabaceae > Trema > Trema orientale. The sequence continues at coordinate 141,324 of JXTC01000328.1, forward strand.
AAGGAACCCAGCGGGCCAACACTCCCGGGCCGGGCTCTGTTTATTTTTTTGCTTTGCCACCTCTTAGATGTGAGTGACAGAATCATTACGAAAAAATAAATTACATTGTCATCATTTTATGGGTTGCGTATGAGGGTACAAATTTTGTTCTATAAAACTTCAATATCATAAAAGTAAATTTGTTTGGAATTATCGAAGAATAAAGGTCTCTCTCATTCTTGATGTCGACGTTAACCTTTTTCTACCAGTGAGAGCTTTTTGCTTAATATGACCCTGGCAACTCAAACATATCGTTATTTGGAATGGAAATAGGTGATTATACTTTGGCCAACATATTTCAAACCAAATTGCATTTGCATGACTTTGAAAAGCAAGAAACGGAGTCTTTACCGTCAAACAATAATTTCATTGACTAACTACAGAAACTTACAACTTCTTTACAAATTACACCTAGTCCACCTAATCAGGCTTCAAAAAATTTCTAGTAGATCGGGCATCTCTCCTCCCTTTTTAACTTTCTTTAATCTCTCTCTTCTCTCTCTTTCCCCCCCCCCCTTTTGTGGCCCAAAGTACATTGGCAACAGAATAGGGTAAAACAGGAATCACAAATCTTTAAGCTCTGATGCAAAAACACATGCCGCGACCACGTTTGACCACATCTGATAGTACTGATTGAAAAATTAGAGGATGTTGAAACAACAGAATTATGTGTTAGTGTGATCAGTAACATGGAGTAGATAAATATTTCTCCTTCATGCGAGAAATAAGCTTAAATTTTTCCTCTGCTTCAACCTGCTGGCGGATGTCAGTTCGTGATGCTCGGTCCGGATGAAATTTTAGCAGAGCTTGTTTATAAGCTGAATGTACCTGCAACCATTAAAAATTATTAAACAAAAAGAAAACAGGAAATGCTTCAAAATGAGCGACCATGGACCTAACAATTGAACATATGTTTCTTTCCGTAAGCGTACAAATACTTCTGTGATGCATCTAGCAGTGACAATCACATACTACATTTTGCAACCCAGAAAAAAAAACAAAACAAACAACCATACTTCTACTAGCTACTTGAGTTAAAGGGTAAGGTTAATGAGGGATATCGATCCTATACTTCACCATCTGCACTGCCTGTACTGAAACGAAAAGCATTGAAAGTCGAACATGTAAATGTATGACTTACATCGTGCTGGGAACCACCCCTAACTAGGATTCCTAAGCCACGAAGCAGTGAAGCCATATCTATGCAGGTCATTTCCAATTTGTTGATCTCCTTTCTTACTTCACCCCGAAGTTGCTCCTTCAGATCTATATTTTCTTGATCCTGAATATTGATTGAATATACCAAATTAGCAATGCCTAATAAACTATATTTAATATCTAAAATATAACGACATGTACTGTTAAATATAAGTAATCTATACAGCTGAAGGTAGCCCCAAAAAAAAACAAACAAAGAAAAAAAAAGAAGAAGAAGAAGAGGAGGGAGATAACATGTCGTAATTATAGAGACCACAAATACAAACCTTCTTTTGTGTCTCTCTGACTTCTTCAATACGTTGCTTTTGCCTTCTCTCAATGTCATATTTAAGCATGCTTTCAGCTTTTCTTCTCTTACGCAATCTCTGTGCCTCCTCCGCCTGACAAATAGCAGTGTGTTTAATAACAGATAACTATTCCCGTACTCAATAATGCTTTTCAACATCAAGCTACATCACTATCAGGCTATCAATATCTTTGCAGAATACAAGCCATAGCATCAAACTTACGACACAAATAGACATGCCGTAGACACAAATTGGCATGGTTGACCCAAATAGACATGCCGTAGACACAAATTGGCATGGTTGACCCAAATAGACATGCCGTAGACACAAATTGGCATGGTTGACCCAATTGGTAAAACGAATGTCAGAGACAACCCTAAAAGAACAACTATATCAGCCATATTTCAATATCAATTTTACACATTAATAATATAGTCTTTGTCTTAAAAACTGCACAATAAGACATGCGAATTGACCATCCTACATTTAAAATTAAATCCCAAAAGTAAGACAGTAATGCAGAACTATTCATATGAGGATCTTATGATCATGTGAGCCAAGCTAATCAAACTCCAATGCATCTATCACTGAGTTTTACATCACCGTGCTAGTAGAAGGAACGAGAAAAGAGCAGCCCACTCCATTTACAGAGTAGGTTGCTTCTGCAAAGTTGAATGTTCGGAAAATCCAACAGCACAAATATACAAATTACAGAAAAGGCAGGGCAGATAATCAAATGAAACTAATAAGTAACTGACAGGATATAAGAACACAAGCCAAACCTGAATTCGTAACTCTCGCTGCCTGGATGCCCATTCTTCCTCTGTTGCTCGCCTGTATTCATCAGTCTCCTTGAGCTTTTCCCGTTCATTGATTATATCTCTGTCATCTGATGGAGTAACATCACCATCTTCGACATTTAACAGGTGACTTCTGTCATTTAAATCCTTGGGTTCTTTTGAATAAGATTTAACTGGGTTAGCTTGTGCTTGGTTACTTGCACTTTTGCACAAAGATACATCATTAGTATCTGCTCTCTCTTTATTTTCGTAACAAGCTTTCCCATTAAAGCTCTCTGATGTGCCCTCTGCTACAGTACGGGAAAACAATGATTCTTCAGGACCACACTTGTCCTCGGGACGAGCAACATCACCATCAACCTGTGTTTCATCAAACAGTCTAGGGTTTGACACAGGTGATTCTCTAGAATCTAGCTTCTCCTTGTCATCAGAACTAGATCTTGGAAATTTGGATCCTTTATCAGGCACATCTTGTTCCGACCTCATAGAGGGAGACTTTTGGGGACCGGGTTCTTCATTCCAAATGCCAGGGCTTCCATCGTAAACATCTTCATAATCTTGAGACACATCACTGCAGTGAGGATCTTCTGCAACTGTGCCACCCCAGTGCTGAAATGACCTTTGAGGACTTGGTTCTTCATTCCAAAAACCAGGGATAAAAACATCATCATCACTTTGACACTCAAAAGTACAATGAGGATCTTCTGCAACTGTCCCTCCTCCAGGCTGAAAATCCACATTCCGACGTAAGGATTCTGTTTCCTTTTCTGACATAGGATTCCGACATGAAAAACCTTCTTGCTTAACTTTCTGATCAGCACCCACGAAAGAACTTTCTGACTGGGGTTTAAAAGTACCCTCCATATATGCACCCTTACTTTCAAAAAATTCCGACAGGCTTTCTTTCCTATAATCACCATTGCTCGAACTAGAACAAACAGGGACCTCAATATGTTGTTCACGATCATTTTCTACATCAGCATTTGTACGAGCCTCAACGTTAGAACTAGAAGCACTAGCCTGATCCTCTAAACCAGAATGGCGATTTTGGGCACCATGTTTTCTTTTAAGGGAAGCTCTTTCCCATTGTTCACGAATCTTTCCAAAAGAGTCTTCCATTAGCTCACAATCAGAAAAATCACTATCAGTTGAACCATTGTCAAAGTAAGGGTCCAAACCATAACAGTTTCTGCCAGAAGATTTGGTGCGGTAGGTTTGCTTGCACTTTGAGAACTGGAATGTAGAGTTCTTTTCCGGGATAACTTGACATTCATCAGCATCCAACTCTACAGAAGTCTGCATAGTTTTAAATGCAGGATATCGGCTTTTTGTTGAGCTGGCATCACTAACCAAATCCCCATCAGCATCAACACAGATTCCAGGATCATCATCATCATCATCAAGGTTAATGACACCTTGAAATGAAAACCTCCCATCTCCAGTCACCACACTGGAACTTTTAAATTTCTGATGTGAAGACTCCGTACCATCGATGATAACAACATTATCCCCATCAAGATCAATGACAGCAACATTACTAGGAGTCCCTTTAACTTTCTTCCCGGAAGAACGTCTCCGGTGAGAATGCTCTCTAAACACGCCTTTGCCCTTCATCTAATTCTGCAATCGTGTATAGATATAAAGGAAAAGAAGAATGAGTTCTAAAGATATCTCAGGCATCCTTACAGTTCAAATCAACAATACACGTTGAATTTCAAGCGATTAAATCTGAAATAACCTAATAGTATTAATACACCACTTAATGGTACTTACCCACCATAATTTCCTCAAAATTAATTTTAAAATGCCTCGCCCTAAATTTTTTTATATAATTAAAAGCTGAGAAAAGTAGGCAATTTCAGGAGTGACAATACACAACAGTCGTTTCTCTTTCCCAGTAAAGTATGTTTAGTGACGTTACCAAAATAATTGAGTAAAAACACGGCTCACACATAAGCAAGGATAAACTAAAAAAACCCGGTCCTGCAAACACGCACAAAAACAGACACACAAACACAAACACAAACATACCCTATAGGTTATACGCACATGCGTATACAAATTAGCAAAATATATGAACAAAAATAGCCACAGGAAGAATAAAATTCGAATAGAAAAATTGATAAACCTGCATCAAAACAGTAAATTCCTCAACAAAGCCCCAATTGTCAAACTAAAAGGTGAGAAAAGACCAATCAATTTCAATTTTCACAAACCTAAAAGAGGAATTACAAAAAGGGGATCAAACTCTCGTTCTTCAAACATAGCTCAACAAGTATATACTAATTTCGCCCAAAATTCTCGAAATTCATGTAACAGTTAAACCCTAAGACGAATCAGAACAAAACCCAGATTGAGAAATTGGAACAAATCAGAATCGAAATCGAAGAGAGGAAGCTTACCATCCAAGGGGGGAAAGAAAAAACCCTAGCTCTTGGAGCACCAAGGCAGCCAGTGACGAATGATGAAGAAAAGGGATTTTCAGAGAGAGAGCGAGAGAGAGCCAAGGCAACGAAGTTGCCGAGGGTTTTTCTAAAAATTGAAACGAAAAGTGGAATTTTGGCACCAAAATTATTTTGAGCAAATTCGTGAAAATTGAAATTTAAAAAAAAAAAAGAATTTTAATAAAATTTTAATAAATAAAGTTGTGTCCTAAGCACGCTGGAGGAACGAACTAGGAAAGTATATATACCGTATACGCATATATATACTTGGAGTCTAGGAGTAGGAGACTAGGAGTTTTTTTTTATTAATTTGAATTAAAAAAAGTCATTTTACTTTTGTAAATTTAGAAGAAAAATTACTGAAAGAGGGTAAGTTAATATTTTAGTAGCACACAATTATCAGTGTGCAACTGTGCATGGCTTTCTGGTATTACTCAAATCAATAATTATATTTACCTCAAAAAAAAATTAATAATTATAATTATAATTATAATGTAGTCTATTTTGCGATGTTATATGTGTGAAAAATTGTTGAATCAATAACTGTGTAGGAAAAAAATAACCGCTGTGCATAAAGACCGGTTGTCATTCAACTAAAATTTCAGCAATTTGGTAATTTTGCAAATTATTTATGATCGAGAGGGCAAATTAAAAGAAAAAAATTGACTAAATATTGGTGATCCATATTACCAAATTTGTTGTGGCCTTTAATAGGCCATAATAAGCTTTCCGTTATTATTAAGTTAGACGAATCTTTACCCGCCCAAAAGAGATTAACCATTGTACAAGAGTGAAGATTCGCACTAATTAATATTCCTTATATTGTATATGTTTTTAAAGCTATTAATGTTTTACTCAATAAATAAATAAAAGCTATTAATGTTTCTAGTGTCAAATCCTTTTTGTGAATGAATGGAATTCCTGTTTTGATTTCAAAAAAAAATGTGGACTTAAGCTTTCTTTAGTTATAATTTTGTAAAGTTCTGGTTTAACTCAAGAACTCAACACACATAAATCCACAAGAATCAACAAAGAAACGCTAGAGTTTTACTTGGTTGAGACCCTCAACGAGAGAGTCCTATATCTAAGGCAGGAGAATACCCTTAGCTGATTTCACTATCTTGATTAACAATAATACACTCTCAATATCTCACTTGTACAATCTTTGATATAGTCTCTCAACATACAAGCTTACAACCCAGAAGTCCTCCTATAAAACTCACATCTTTCTGTATTTCTCTAAACCGAGCTCTCAAACTCTCAAAACAGAGTACTGTACAGAATGAAATATATTGACATTACAAAGTTCTATATATCTCTCTATTTATACTAATAGAACTATATACAAACCTGATCAATCGGAGTAAAGGATACTAAACTGTTTGTTAGAATATAACTTAAGTTAGTTATAACTAATTGAGCTACAGTCCCAATTAATCTAACTAACTTATCTAATTTAACTAACTCATAAATCAAAGTCAATTCCTAACAATTCTCCACCTTGACTCTGGATTGATAATGAATCAAAACTAGGGACCTACAATCACCAGGATCTTCAAGTTGGTGGAATATTAAGCAAGTTTAAGGCTTGCTCAAACTTGCTTAAAGATACTGCCTTAGTCAATATATCTGCCGGATTCACCAAAGTTGAGATCTTCTCTACTTTAACTTGGTCCTGTACAATTATGTCTCTTATAAAATGCGACCTAACATCTATATGCTTTGTTCTTTCATAAAACATATTGTTTGTTAATAAATGTATTGCACTTTGAGAATCACAGTGCACTTTCACCTCATTATTTTTGAATCCAGGCTTCTTGGTGATTCCTTGAAGCCATTTTGCTTCCTTGATTGCTTCGGTAAGAGCCACATACTCAATTTCGGTTGTAGACAAGGCAACTATATGCTGCAAGCTTGACTTCCAACTGATCATATTACCACCTATAGTGAAGACATATCCTAAAAGTGACATTCATTTATCCAAATCAGCTATATAATCAGAGTCACAATAACCATCAATGATTGCTCCACCTTCTTTGTTGCACTTGTAAACAAGCCCTACATTCATTGTACCTTTCAGATATCTTAAGAGCCATTTAACAACATTCCAGTGCTCCTTGGAGGGCTTGCTCATAGATCTACTAACCAAGCTGACCCCATACGCAATATCTAGTCATGTACCTATCATGGCATACATTAAAGAAACCACTGCATTTGAATAAGGAACCCTTTCCATATAAGTTACTTCTTCCCTTGACAAATCACCATCTACAGAACTAAGTCTGAAGTGAGCACCATCAATGATCTTTTTAACATAACCAGCTTGAGACAAAGATAGAATCCTATTGTTCCTGTCTCTCTTAATATCAATACCGAGTATCCTTATAGCTTTTCCCAAATCCTTCATCTCAAACTCAGATTTGAGAATTTGTTTCAATTTCAGAATCTCTTGCTTATCTTTACAAGCTATTAACATGTCATCTATATATATGAGTAAGTAAATATACACTGAATAATCAAGCTTTCTGAAATAAACACAGTGATCAAAGTTGCATTTTTTGTAACCTTTGTCAAGCATGAAAATATCAAATCTTTTGTACCATTGCCTAGGGGACTGTTTAAGTCTATACAAAGACTTTTTCAGCAAGCACACCATGTCTTCAGTACCTTTTTTGACAAATCCTTTAGGTTGCTCCATATAAATTTGCTCTTCAAGATTGTCATGTAAAAGGGCAGTTTTTATATTTAACTGTTCTAGCTCCATATCTTCTATAGCAACAAGTGATAGAAGCAATCTGATTGATGTATGCTTCACCACAGGTGAAAATATTTCATAGTAATCAACTCTTTCAATCTGCGAATAACCCTTAACTACCACCCTTGCTTTGAATCTTGCTGGTTCTACACCTGGGATTCCAGGTTTTCTCTTGTAGATCTATCTAGAACCAATGATTTTTTGCTTTACTGATTTCTGGACTAAAACCCAGGTCTGATTTTTATGTAGAGAATCTATTTCTTCCTTCATTGCTTAAAACTAGTGAATCTTGTCGTTACCTGTACAAGCATCCTCAAAGATAGACAGTTCTTCATGTTCAATAGTATCTCCAATATTGAGAGCATAAGCAATCATATCTACATGAGCATATCTAGGTGGTAGTCTGATTTCTCTTCAAACCCTATCCCTTGAAAGAACATAATCACTAATTTCCTCAGCGTTTGTATCTGGTTCATCTATAATTTGTCTAACTGATTGATTATCAATTTGTTGAGAAACTTCAGCTCGTTGTGAACCTCCACCTCAATGCAGATTTCTACTTGAACCTCCACCTTGATTATTGTTTCTATTTATGTCCAACTAAACTTGACCACTAGCTGCATTATTATCTTGGAAAAAGAGATCATCTTCATCTGATGCAGCATCATCTTTCAATTCAGGTTTGGAACTTTCCACCTCAAATGGAAAATAATCCGGTTTCTCAGTTTGCTTTGGTTCCTGCAAGTTAGTTCTATAGAAAGCCAATTCATTGAAAACAATTTCTGTACTTATGACATACTTTTTATCATCGATTAGCCATAGTTTATAACCTTTGACACTAAGTGGATAACCTATAAACACAACCTTTTTGACTCTAGGATTTAGTTTCCTTGATTAGTACGCATATATGCAACGCAACCAAAAAGTTTTAAATATGAAATACTAGGTGGTCTGCCAGTCTACATGTGTTCTGATGTCTTAAAATCTATTACAGATGAAGGTGACCTATTGACCAAATAACAAGATGTGGTAGTTCCTTCAGCCCAAAAACATTTGGGCAATCCAGATTCTTCTAACATGCATCTAACCTTATTCAGTAAGGTTCTATTCATCCTCTCAGCAAGACCATTTTACTGAGGGTATAAGTGCAAGTCCTATGTCTAACAATGCCATGCAAATTACAGAATTTAGTAAAATCATCATTACAAAATTCTAAACAATTGTCTGTCCTAAGCTTTTTGATTGTTTTGCTAGTTTGATGCTCAATAAGGATTTTCCATTCCTTGAATTTTTCTAGAGCCTGATTTTTATTCTTCAAGAAAAATACCCATACTTTCTTAGAACAATCATCTATAAAGGAAATGAAGTATTAAGAATTAGAAAGAGAGAGAAGTACCTTTGGAGAGCCCCATAATTCTGAATGTATATATTCAAGATGCTAGAGTTGCCTAACACTTAAGACAAAAACATACATGCATGCAAACTATGGAAAACACATGTTCACATCATGAACGCAGCGGAAAAAATAGCGGATTTAGGTTTTAAAATTTTTACGTGAAAACAGTTTTCATAACCATATTACATGTATATATCATATACAGGATCATGTATAACATAAATTAAATCTAGATGCATAAACCCTAGAGATGGGATTAGGGTTTACCTCTTGTAGCGTGCTCCTTCTTGATCTCCTTGTTGATGGTGATCAAACCTCCAACTCTAGATCTTCTTGTCTATACTCTTGCTCTTGGTTGATTAAGTGAGTGGGCACCAAGTTGAATCCTTCGTTAGAGAACGATCAGGAACACCTTCTTGATCCTCTAGAACACCGGGACGTGAGATGAGAGTGTGAGGTTGCAAGAAACTTTTTCTCTCCTCTCAAGCATTAGGTTGGCCGAATTCTCCCTCTGTAATTTTCGTGTAGCACACTTAGAATTACTGTGCAGCTTTTTCTCTCATGTATCTTATATATATGAGGCCAAAAACTGCTAACCCTAGTTCAACTAAGATTGGTCTTGTTCTCTAATTTAGGCTTTGGGTGTATTTTTATAAATATGTCCAACCCATGAAACTTATTTATAAAAATACCAACTTCTGTGTAGAAACATTATTTTACACAGTTTCATGAAACTAATTTCATGAATACTATCAACCAATTATTGAGCTTTATTGAGTTAGACAAGGGACCTAATGGATCCAAATAATCTAAGCTCCAATAATATGATAAATACAAGAATAACTCTTATTATGGTATTTATATAAATATTATTAGTAAAGGGGACACTCCACTAAAGGCCCAATACTGTACTCTTAGATTAGATGTCATGCCTTTTATAGAGATTCAATCAACTAACCTTGATTAACCGATCCATCTAGCATATTCTATACCACACATAGAATCCCTATACAATACCGTAGTTGGATAGGTGAAATTATTGTAATACCCCTCTAACACCTATTTACCTTTAAGTTACCATCTTTCTATCAAGAAATAATGTTGTCGATAATTTTATTCTCAATGGCCATTTAGACAAAATTATCATCCAATTCGCAAAGTGAATACTAAGATCTTAGATTTAATTATTCCATGAATTTTGAAAGAACCTAAAGTGGCATTAATGTATAGTATCCTTAACTATTTGGTGTTCCCATCAATTCATAAACCATAACCTCCAATATGCCAGAGTTCACCTCTAATTTCATAGAGGCTAGTCTTTTAACAAATCAAAAGGCTACAACCCATGAAAGCAAGTCCAATAATATCAAGGATTAAGATCTATATGCTAAGAGCCAGTTTGTGGTAATATAAGAATTGAGTTACGGCACTCTAATTTTTTATATTGCCTGGTCCAGTTCAATACACATAACATATTTATGTTGTATTAGTGTTTCTATCAGAAGTCACATACTTCAATGATTTGAGACACATCATTCCTGTTGAGATAGACAAACACTACAACCTATAGTAAATAAAGTATTCCATCTTTATTTACAGATTGTGAACTAATTCATTTAGACTTAGATAAAGAAATAAGTCTCCCCATAATTAACACTTAATCATATTTGTTTCTTTATACACAAGCAAAGTGATGGAATTTTTTTCAGATAAATAAACTATTCAACTAAGATAGTTTAATCTAGCAAATATCATAATTGCATATAAGAGAAAGTTATTTATACTCAAAGGGTATAATTGAAAATATGCTTTTTAGGACAAATATCCCAACACAAGAATGCATTTTGACTTGTGTGTTGCAAATGAAAATTTCAACATATGTGATTTTCCAAGTATGTAGATTTCACATTGATCCAGTGAACCAATCTTTTTGGCATCAAGCACTCCTTGCTTGCACAACTCTTACAGACCTTTCAAACTCATGTGCCCTAGCATTTTATGCCAAATAAATGTCTCCTCTGATTTATTTAGTACTACAGCAGTAGTTGCATTATATACATCTCCTTGAAAAGTATATAACCCATTATGCAGCTTCCCATTCAACACCACCATGGACCTTTTACAAACTCTCAAAATTCGATTCTCACACTTATAGGAACATCTATTAGTATCAAGCATCCCAAGTGAAATTAAATTTCTCCTTAAATCTGGTACATATCTAATATTCTCAAGCAATTTATGTGCTCTATCCCACATTTTGAAACTTACTACACCTATACAAGAAATCTTACAAGATTGGTCATTACCCATAAACACCATCCCATCATTTATAGGCTTAAAATTGATTAAAACATCTCTTCTGGCTATTATATGGAAAGAACACCCAGAATCTGTTATCCACTCCTTATTAGAATCAGATTAAGAAATAGCTAACACCTCAGCACTAAGGTACCCATCAAATAGGTTTGTTGAATCAAACTTTTCAGAAACATTATCTTGAGACTTCTTTCTAGCTGGGCAATATTTTCTAATGTGTCCTTCTTTATGGAAATACCAACAAGTTTTTGAGGACTTGTTTTTAGATTTAGACCGTGACTGATTTTTATTCTTAGATGAATATCTTTTATCTGATCTACCCTTTATTTGAAGTCCCTCACCATTCATATTAGACTTCTTATCAGATTTCATCTCAAGGTCTCTTGATCTAAGAGCACCTAAAACATCTTCCAGGGTTAGAGATTTTCTACCATATTTAATGGCAGTTTTCAAGTCTTTATAAGATTCTTGCAGTGACTTTAAGAGAATTATGGCTTGATTTTCATCATCAATCTTTTCTCCTATATTGGCCAAATTTACTGTTATAATCTTGAAATCATCGAGATTATCTTCCAAAGATTTAGATGGTTCCATCTTAAATCCAAACAATTACTCTTTCAAAAAAAATCTTATTAGACAAAGTCTTTTTCATATACAATTGTTCTAGCTTTTTCCAGATTTTAATAGCAGAGTCTTCCTCATTAACTTGCCTAAAAATATTATCTGATAAATTGATAATCAAGAGGCTATAGGCATTTTCGAGTACCTCTTGTTTATCAGATGCCTTCATTACTTCTGGAAAAGCTTCAGGACCATCTAATGCTTTTGAATACTTCTGTTGAACTAAAACTGCACGCATCTTCTTCCTCCACATATTGAAATCTCTATGACCATCGAATTTTTCGATCTTGATCTTCGTCGTCCCCATCTTGGATCTGAATTCGAGTTCTTGAAGTGCGGAACTGATCTGAATTAAGCCGAGAACCTGGCTCTGATACCTGATGTAAAGTTTTGGTTTAACTCAGGAACTCAACACACATAAATCCACAAGAATCAATAAAGAAAATACTAGAGTTTTACTTGGTTCAGACCCTCAATGAGAAAGTCCCACATCCAAGGCAGGGGAATACCCCCAGCTGATTTCACTATCTTGATTAACAATACTACACTCTCAATATCTCTCACTTGTATAATCTTTAATGGAGTCTCTCAATATACAAGCTTACAACCCAGAAGCTTTCCCATAAAACTCACACCTCTCTATTTTTTTCTAAACTGAGTACTCAAACTCTCAAAACATAGTACCGTACAGAATGAAATATATTGACACTACAAAGCTCTATATATCTCTCTATTTATACTAATAGAACTATATATAAACCTGACCAATCGGAATGAAGGATACTAAACTATTACTTAGAATATAACTTAAGTTAGTTATAACTAATTGAGTTGTAGTCCCAATTAATCTAACTAACTTAACTAATTTAACTTACTCATAAATCAGAGTCAATTCCTAACACATTTCAATAAAAATTTCCATATTTGTCAGAGAAGAAAAAACTTTTCTTTTTTCATTAGTGATAGAAAGAGATAATAATTAATTAACAATACAATATAGAACCTTCCCAAAAAAAATATATAAAACAGATGAAAAAAAAAACCTTTTCCATTTAAAAATTTGTAGAAATACTAATCATGTTAAATAATTGCCTCATGGTTATAGTGTACTTTTAATTCTATTGAGGTTAAGACAATTCTATGTTCTTGAGATTTAGGCATTCTATAAAAATTTCAGAAGAAAAAGTATTCAAGCACATCCAATATATATATATTTTTATATAAAGGTAAATATTACAACAATATTAAAACGAATAATAGGTATTTAAATCTCAATTGAGGTTAAAACAAAACGAAGATAATAGATAATAATATTTTAAAAATTATACTAACGAAACCTTCCTCTCTTTCTCTCTCTTTTTTTTTTCCCTGTTTTCGTTTGAAAAGTACTTTAATAGAAATTTGACCAAAGAAAAATAATAAAAACTAATTAATGACTTTACAAAATACAAATGGATACTTTATCAATAGAAAAGAAATGGATATTAATTTAAATATATATTGGCGAAAACGACTTAATTAGGAATATAAAGTGCTACCGTATTATGCGATGGACTCTAACAATCTGTGAAATTTTTGTAACAAAAAAAGTCATAATTTTATTGTAAAAAAATAGGAGACTCCGTAATAAAATATTATATTTTCAAGACACTCTTAGAAAAATCATTTTAGTTAAAAAATATTGCTATCTATGTTGAATTCCCATATATATTTACCATATATTTACTATTGGACGTGTCAGGTTAACATATATGTGGCATTTAGTTGCAAAGTAAAACTGAAAAAGGAATGATAATGATAATAGTAATAGGAATGGAACGAGAATAAATAGGAATGAAATGGAAAAGAAAATTGATTCATTTGTTCGGTTTATATTTTGGAATCAGTGCCTAGATCAAGATTATTGCATTTGATTTATTGTAAAATGAAATGAAATTAACATTATATAGACCAAATTATCCCTACATATTAAGAAGTTAAAAAGATAAATAAGCATTAAAAAAATGATTAATTCCTCAAAAAAGAGAGGGGAAAAAAACATATGATTAATTCCTTAAAAGAAACAATTCCATATACGACTAAATAGTTGTTGTCAATATTGATTCTGCTCATTGGGAGTTTTCATCTTCCCTTAGCAACTTGGATAAATGCTAAAATCAATTTCAGATTTTCTCCAAAAGAAGAAGAAATCCCTGTAAATTTTAATATCGTATTCTTTCATGCAGAATTTATGGATAACCATACCTAATTCTTAGACTAACTATATGTGATCTATAGATTTAGATCTTTGAATAACGAGTTGCAGAGGCAGTCAAGGTTTTCTTGATTTTTTCTTCTCTCATTATCAATGGGAAAAGACTTTTCATTGGTTCTCGTGAGCATATACATATATATATATATATATACTCGATAGGAACCTAAACAGCGACAACAGAAGTAGCAATATGGGAACCTAAATAGCGATAACAGAGGTAGCAACAAATGACGTAAACAGCGGTGGAGAACCACTATGGCCGGAGCTCTGGCGGGGGAACCACTGTAGTTAGACTTGGAGCTCAGGAGAGGGGAACAATTTTGGACTTACTAGTGCATTGGGAGAAAATTTGAGTTCTATTGATAAGAGACAATTTGGGCATATAATATTTAGATGTGGAATAGAATCCATTTTCCACTCATTTAGTTAAATAAAGATAATTCCAGAGAATGATGGAAAACTTATTCAGTTGGAATGAATCTTCATGAGTTAAAAACTAAACCAAACAATAGAATGACAAATTTTTAGTAATCTTCATTCCATTATTTTGCCCATTACCCCAAACTAAATGAAAAATGGCTCCATTAGTTGTGTTTTATTTACAAGTACATATACTGGACTTGTAGAATTTTCATAATATCGACCTTAAAAAAAAAAAAAATGACAATTTTCATAACATACCCTAAATGGCATAAATATCAATTCAAACTGTTAAATATTTGAATAATTTAAATATAAAACCACGCAGTGTCTCTTTTTCATCCTCTTAATTTGCATGTATTAATTTAATGAATTCTCTATTCTTCTTTTTTTTTTCGCAAGGAATATTAATTTTATGAATTCAATGTATGTTTTATAAGCAGAGATATGATCAATTTCATAAAAGCCCTATTCACACGTTTTTAACTTATCAATAATTCTCAATAGTCAATATTTTGACTAAAAAAGTGGAATTAAAATACTTATTATTTTTTTGAAAGGAAAATACTTATTATTCACATTCAAACATTTTTGAAAATAAAAAACATATCTTAGAAATGAAACGTGGGCCACAAAAAAATCTTACCTACTCGCACCTGGCCATAAGCAAGGCCACATACAGCCGAAGGGGGCATTTTCCCCTCAATATTTGAAAGGATGATGAACTGTAAAATATATATATATATATATATATATATATATATATATATATATATGAATTTGTTCTGCAATTTAAATTCTGAAAGTTGGACTATGCAAAATAATATCTGAGATTAAGAATTTCAGAAAATTAATACCTTTGACTGACTTTTTGACTAATTTAGTAACTAAAAAATAAGAATATTCTCTATTAAAACTGGAATAGTCCTTACTATTCTCTTTAATTTTAAAGATATTATTGTCTTTTATCAGTTAAAATTACTCAAAAATTCAACTCAAGGTATTAATTTTTAGAAATTTTTAATTTGCAGAGTCTAAATTTCAGGATTTATTAAATTACAGAATATCCAAACCTGAAGGTTTTTTTTTTTTTTTTCAATTTACCCATATTTGGAATTTTTTAATTACATGTATGCTTTATAAGACAACCCAACAATTCTTGTGGTCTATTACACAATACTTTGATTCCTATCACTTATAAGATGCCTCTCTCACATCTTTTACTTCATAAGTTGCTACAGAGAAATTTCCTAGTTTCATATAAAAAAGCAATATTATTACTAGTATGAAAAAGAATATCATCAATATACGAGACCAAAAATATAAAGACGTTGCTCTTTGAAAACATACACCGATCGACAATTTTTTCCTTTCGAAAAGAAAAAAGATTTGAAGAAAGTAACAATATCATGGAACTAAAGATACCAGTGTCTAAAATCTTGTTTAAGTCCATTTATTGATATTTATATTTACATGTCATGTATTTATTTCCTTTAACTAAGAAGTTCTTAAGTTCCATATATGATTGTACGTTTAGAGTTCTTTTTCTTCTTTCCTTCTCTAGCTTAATGTACCTCTACTTCATTCCTGTATTCTCTACTTCCTACCAAACATGAATTTAATGCTGATGTCATGCAAAATAAGCTAGATCCACCAGTTCCTAATCTCTTCTTTAATGCTGGTTATAAGGCTATATTCAACACCAAAACCAGATGCACCTTCAAGTACTTGATCAGAACCCGAGAGGTACAAGGACATCATCACGCTCTTTAAATCATTTCGTGCTCAACTTTGCTAGCTAACAATTAAATTACAATTACTTTATCTCTAGTCATGTGTTTGCACTTCTATATATGTTCTTATTAAGCTGTTTTTTTCAAAGGCGAAAAATTATGTTTTCAAACATATGTTCATTTTCTTTTTGCACATTGTTGTGCGATTTAGAATCTATGCCGCATATTTCAGAAGTAAACGAAAGAAATGGGAAGTTAGTTATTTTACTCAAAGTCAAGAAATCAGATCACATGTCATCATCAAAATAAACATACGACCTTCCTCGAATAAATTATATGTGACCTGAGACAATGATAAAAGCGAACTAGAAGAATCTCATCAAAACAAGTAACTAGCAAAAAAGAGGAAATGAGCTTCTGCGTAGACTCCAAACTTCGCGATTATAAGCTATTACCTAATCTTATATTATTATCTAAAATTGTATTCACAATGTGTAGTTTCTCATTCTCAGAATTGGGAAATACTGAGTCATTTTCATCTATATAAAGAGGGCTCAAACTCAATATTTTTCATCTCACAATTTACTTTACTATACTTACCCTCTGTAATTATTTCTTTGCTCTCACCTTGAGACTAAAGTGATCTTTGTAAAATAATGAAGAATAGTGGATGCAGGCTCATCTTTTTTGGAGCTGAATAACTATAAAATTCTTTTGTCTCTTTATTTGTTTTATTTTTCATTGCTTTGCACACAACTCTTAACTCGCAACTTCACATATCATTGTGTTGACAAAACCTTCGTCAAATTATATATTATTGCTTTCTTCAATTATTGTTGTACTTTTGTTTTGTGTCCTCATTCAAATATTTAGCCTTTTGACAAATTATATATTATATGAGTATTGCTAAGGACACTAAAATTTTAACAAAAATTATATACATGAATATTGCTAGGGACACCAATAAATTTTACATTAAAAGTATGTCATATTTTTTTTAACTACATAACTCTAAGTTGTGTGTCCCACTTTGAGATAAAGCAAAGTTGCAAAAGAGGACACATTATTAGTATAAGATTTTAGTATTCCTAGCATTTCTATATGTGACGACATGTATAAAAGGAAAAAAAAAGATTTATTTATATTATATAAATAAGGATAAACTGCAAAAAAATATCCTGAGGTTTGGCTCTTCTATAATTTAAATCTTGAAGTTTGTATTCTGCAAAATAATACTCTGAGATTAAGAATTTCTGAAAATTAATATCCTGAGTTAATTTTTTGAATGATTTTAACTAGTAAAAGATAATAATATCCTCAAAATTAAGGAGAATAGTAAGGAATAATATAGATTTTTAACAAAAGATATTATTATTTTCTGTTACTAAAATTGGTCAGAATATCAGTCCAAGGAAATTCTTGATTTCAGGTATTATTTTGCGGAGTACAAACTTTAAAATTTAAATTGAAAAATACTCAAACTTTAGGGTATTTTTTTTACAGTTCACCCTATAAATAATATAAGTATAAACTAAAAGACTAAAATGCCCTTACTTAATAGTATTTACTGGGGTTATATTAGTAATTTAATTGGAGATAGTTTAAGGAACTTATAATCTAATAATCTACTCAGTTTTATATATAAACTTTTTGGAAATGGTAGAGAGGTGACTACATAGTTTTGAAGAAGAAGAAGAAGAAATAAGAAGAGGATTCAATTCCTTTGAATATTAAGGTAATAAATTCTTAACCTATTAAGTTTCATGTTTTAATTGAATTTCGTGATCAGAATTGAATATTCAGGATTAGAGTTTTGATTTGTTCATTAATAATTTATAATCTATGAGTGAATTTGATATAGAATAAACTCTCTTGATTTTATAATTTAAACAAGATAAACTTTAAGTCAGTTGATTGAGTAAATAGAAAGTTAAAGACTTAGGTATTTGACAAAGGTGGAAAATACAATAGTGATTGTGATTGCATTTACAGAAAGTTTTAGTCATTTGATGGTGTTATATTTACTATGGTTGGAAAGCTTATTTGATAATCTTTCAAGCGGTATATAGATCATTAAAAATGGACTTATAATCAGAGAGTTATGACCTATTGAAGTAAGCACTACGAATATGGAAAAATTTGAAATTTTGACACTTTAGCAAAACGTGGTAGTGATTTTTTTGACTGTGTGAGACCCACGTATAGACCCTACAGGCATGTTTTTGGTACTTTTAGGACCTTCATCACTTGTAGAACATGTTCCTTAAATTTGGTGATTTTTAGAGATGGATTAAAATTTTTATGGTTCATGAGAAATTAATATTATTGGGAATAACTATAGAGTTGATCGTAGAGGATGCAAGAATAGCAAGTACTTACTATTTTTAGTGTAATTAAAATGTGATTTCAGTGATTTGATGCTTATATGTAGTCTATGTGATAATAGGTGCTTGAAAAATTATATTGATCATTTTGGTTAAATAGGATTAGGAAGCGAACGAGGTAAGTAACTTTTTATCTTTTCTAGTAACTTTCGTTGTGTAAAAACTAAATGCTTTATTGTTTTGATTAAATTCATATTTACAAGTGTTATTTTAAAGAAGAGGATTGCAAGTAAAGATATGGTTTTTATAAATAAGATTGTTTATTGAAGGAAAATTATTTTGCTGAAAAATAATTACTTGTTCTGGAAATACTATGATTTTATCTTATAATTATTTTATACCAAAATATGGATTAAGTATATGAAATTGCTATTATAAGAGTTCAAATAAAAATTGTTATCGAATGATTAAAGTGAAGTGTTTCTGATTCGTAATTTTAAATGAAAGCTTTGAAACTCTTCAGTGACTATGCAATATGGACTTATTCCACAGAGGTTATATGTAGACAGTACGTACTGAATGTGGATATAACTACATGAGTTAAATATAATAGATTCGAATCCAGCTACAGACGTTAATTGTGACATATTCAAACTCGGCTACAACGTTTATTTATGGTATATTTGGACCTAGTCACAGGGGTTAAGCAGGGCCATAGTCGCCAAAAACTGCGGAAAAGTATAATTGAAATTGTTATTGACTGAATGAAATTCGAAAAGATAGATTTGGAAACTCATTACTTGTTTTTATTAAATTATTTACCAAATAACTTGATTTAATTATTTTCTAAAATACTAATTATATTTTAGTTTACCATTTTATATTTCCCTCGCAGATTTTTTAGGATCATCAGTAAGTGGATTGGCCAAGGAGAAATTATTAAGTAGTATTTGTGATGCTTTGATATTCAGAATTTGGTGCGTAAAATATTTGTTATATCTTATAGTGATATTGTAAGGACTTTGAAAGGTCAAGTAGTACGAATCTATTGATTTCGTTTTTCGTTTACAAGATATATTTTGAATATTTAGAGATCTAGAGGAATTATTGAATTATACATGATTTATGGGTATTTATTAGAGATTAATTCTTTTTATTTTTTGTGGATTATAGATAAATGCCTTACATATTTATAAGACTTTTGTCTTATACATATGCGGCGCACGTCTTTGGTAGTGAGATGTGACACTATATATATTATAATTTTTATTAAGTTAGATAATATCAAATAGATAAAGATTGGGTCCACAATAACTACGGGACTTTTATTTCATCTATACATCTATAATAAGCGCGGATGAGCCTTTTCGTTTTTTTACTCACTTCAACCTCAAATGAGTCTAAGCCATCCATCTGAATGAATCTCAGCCGTCCACCTATCTATAAAACTCCTTTTAATTACCGAAAAAAAAAGAAAAAGAAACTATTTTGTTGAGATGTCGTGGCTCATAGCATGTGAAGTGGGTAAACAAGTGTCGTTTTTTCACTCCCTTTTGGTCTTTTTCCATACCATCTTCTTCTTGGCTCTAATTGAAACTCCTCTGTCGTTCCACTGTTGCAGCCTTGCAGGTGAAGCCATAGCCTCCTTATCTTAACTCGCTTTTTTCATTATTGTTATTTTTATTCGAGTGTTTTGATGAGCGAAGTGGAGGATCTTTTGGAGTTTGAGAAGGAAAAGTGTTGACGGAGGTTTTGTCAACAATGAATTTAAAGATCGTAAGATGTGGCTTGTGTGTGAAAGAGATAATGAATCAAAGCAAATAAAAAGGACAAGGATTTTATAGTGGTTCAGCCCCAAAAAAGATAGGCCTACGTCCACTGTTCTTCACTATTTTCTGGAGAATTACAAGAGTTCCTCTTAGTCTCAGGGTGAGAACCAAGAGAGAATTACAGAATGTAATGGAGTGTTTTTGTGAAGAACTATCGTCCCTTACAATGAGATTAAGCCTCCTTTATATAGATGAGGAAGACTTAAAGTTACCTAATTACATAAACGGGTAAGTGTGTAATCAGAACAATTCAATTATGGTAAAACATGATCGGGTAACATCCCTTGAACCAAATAAGGAAATTACTCGATCTCCATTAAGAAGCTTGTTTCCTTATCTCTGCCTATATTTTAAGCTTTTCCTTTTCGTGTTGATCGCACTTTGTCCTCCGGAAGTAGTCGCATAATCAAATGAGGACATATGCGACTTTGAGAACAAAGTCACTTTCCTTTTTCGCTATTTACTAATATGGATTTAAAATCACATAACAATTGCCCCCCAGCTCTATTAGCCTTCAGGCTAAATAGAGCTTCCTACTCTGACAAATGCAAGCTTAAATATGCGAGGTTATGAGATCACTTCGAGATTCTGAAGAGTCGTCAAACCTCGAACCATCTTTTCCAAATTGCGCGTACCTTTTTCTGACAGACACCTCCACGTGTTATCTTCTTCTAAACGGCTAACACAGCTCGAGAAAACCTCTCCATTTTTCGAACAGATGTGACGATAATGATGACGTTTCCTAATCATTTCAAATCAGATCGTTTCGTATTTCAAAAATTAAATCCGCTTTAATTCCGAATTCAAATCCCGCACAAATCTCGGCCATCAGATTTTAGTAACTGATCTCTTGATCTACGGCTGTTATTTATCGAATCATTAAATATAAATGCCCTTTCCCTCTTCTCTTTCCTCATTTCATTTGTTTCAGAAATCCCAACCTTTCGTCTCCTTCTTCCATTTTCCTTTGAAGCCCGAGAGTATTCCGGCCACCTGCAGAGGTTTCTCCTCTATTTCTGGCGAACCATCTTCTTACCTCGGACAAATCATCAGAGCATTTCAGAATCTTCCTCTCGAAAAATCAAGGTCAGTTTCTTCTCGTTTATCCTCTGTTGAATCTCTATTTTTTCCAGAATTTTTTTTTTCTTTTTGGATTTAGGATTTAGAAACCATGAAATCTAGGTTACAGAAACAAGGATTGTAGAAATTAAAACCCCATTTTTGCCATTTCGATGAACTGGTAGATGAGGGAATGTTGATGAGAACCGAATCATGTAGAAATTAGGCTCTGGAACGAATGACGAATGAGCGCTTCAAAAATTATAGAAATAGCAGAATACTTTGCAAATCCCAATTACCGTGTATTGCTCGCACATAGCGAGGATACCTGTTAAAAAGTAAACAATACGCCTATTTCTAGGTCGCATTTTAGGTTAGCATAAATCAATATATGATTTTACCTGTAGGATGATGCTCGCATTGGAAATTAAATTTTTCCTTGGTTCATTTTTCAGATGTCTAGTAGCGAAGAAATTAGGGAAGGGAATGCGTTCTCAGGGGAGTCGTCATTCTCTTCTGCGAGCACCAAGACTAGCTCCATAGACCTCGATGACTACGTAGAGCGACCTGAAGTAGAAATAACCAGAACTAGACAGAGTAGTCCTCGCATGGGCGACCTCCCTCAAGACCAATGGCCTCAGCATATTAGGGACGCCCCCGAATATGCGAAGGGTCTTCAATACGTGGAGGGAGATTGGTCATGTACCAATATCCAGACGAGCATCTCTACGAATAAGCTCGAGAGGATCATCCGCGTCTACAACATCAATACCCTTCTTCGCATTCCTACAGAATTCAATCGACCACACACCCCTCCTCGTGGCACTGCCTCTTTCTCTGAGGCAGTGCTCAGATGCGGCGTCCATCTCCCACTCCATCCATACATAAAATCCATCGTCGACTATTACGGCGTCGTTCCTTACCAATTAACCCCCAATACTTATAGATATATGGTAGGCTTGTATATACTATACCATAAGCTTAGTTTAGGAACCCCCACTCCTGAAGAATTCGCCTGGTTCTACCAAGTGAAGTCGAATCCTTCTGATTTCGGCTTCTTCTATGCGAGCAAATGGTCGAATCAGGCGATAAAGACCATTCATGGAGTTCGCAACAATATAGGAAAATGGAAGAACCCATTTTTTCATTTTGACTACGCTGATAACGGATTTTTTCAAAACCCCGGTAGGTAATGTAGTTCATTCTCAAATTCATAACAGCTTCAATATATATCTGATCGCATTTCCTTGTTTTCACAGAAAATAAAGAGCGCCCTGGACTCAACGAGGCACAACTTTCAAGGGTGTACAAGGTTAACGCCCTTCCAATCGAGGAGTTTAATTGGAAAAAACTCGGGACGACCAAGAACCTAATTGACTGCGGACTGTTCCCTAGGGGCGCATCACTTCCCTACTCTGCCAACCGTCCGTCAAAGCCCAGGAGCTCGAAGAAAACAAAGAAGGCGAGGAAGCAAAAGGAGGCAGGTACATCGTCCTCCAAGACCAAGAAAAGAAAAGCACCTGCTCCTCCTATCGTCGAGCCACCGTCACCAGAAGTTCCATCTCCCGAAGCTCAACCTCCCCCACCATCTCAACCTCAAGAAGGTAACTTCGAAAAATTTTTTTACATATCGCACTATTTACCTCGTACCTTAATCAATTTTGTTCATGCAGATATGACCATTGGTAGTGGTCTGCGAGCTCCTCCGTCCACTCTGGGGTCCATGGCAAGATCCAAGACCCCCGACAGCACTCCTCCAGCCACCAAGGGGAAAGAGAAGGTCGAATCTTCCAAGAAAAAGAAGGTCGCCTTCGAGGATGTCCCAACAAGCTCGCCTCCTTCTCAACCTCAGAAGCCCGCAAGCCAGCCTGAGCCAATAAAAGAAACGGCTACTTCCTCTGCTAGAGGTAGCCAGGTCAACAATGACGAAGAGGTCCTCGCACTTCTTCGTCAGCTTC
>JXTC01000328.1:172494-187764 GCA_002914845.1 Trema orientale
CCACAAAATAGTGTTATTATAATTGATATGAATTTGCCAAATGAACCTTTAAGGAGGCCTATTACCGCGGACTCTGCACTTATAAATCTGAATTCCAAAATCCTTGCATTGAATGGTAGGTTATGACTATTCATTCGGCTGTGGTTCTGAAATAATGTGTGTTTTGGTTGCTATATTTTGGAATTTATATTTGAAAAATTTTCAGTCTATTAGTGCTTACTACTTGCATAACGCTATTGAGAATCTCTGGGATTTTGTTTAAACTTAAAATTTGAAAATTTTCTTGGTGTTGTGTCTATCCTAGCTTACTACTTGACTTAGCATGAATCTATTGCAGAATTAATCTTTGAAATTTTGTTTAAGCTTGTTCTTTGATATGTGTAATGAGCTTATTTTGCATCTTACGTGTTAGTTTAATCAACTTTAATCTTTTATTTGTGTCCCTGATTTTGTATCTGTATTTGTATTCTAACATGAATCATATTAAAACCTACGAGTTTTACTGTTTGTTGTCATATATTTAGTAGAAATCTGTATACGAGATGGATCAAATTAGTAATCCATGTTGATTAGATCATACGACTTTTTAAGCTGCCCATTTTTCTTGTTTTTTATTTTAGATTTTAGTTTCATAGTTTTAACATTATGCTTGACCAATGGATTGTATCGAAACTACTGAAGTTAGCCTATCATGAACATTGTTTGTGATCAAATTTTTTGTTATCATATCTGATTATGCACATATATGCAACATGTTGTTCATGAAATTTTGAGATACTGTAGCTCATAGCACTACTTGGGGTGAGGAATATATATTGGCTCTGCTCTAAGATGGTACCTTCCAAGGAGTCTTTGTGGTTCTGTCCCAAGAAGGGAAGCTGGAAGATGAATGAGGATGCGGCTGTGGATTTGAAATTGGTTGGTGTAATTTAGGAATATTATTCTCATTAAGGAGCATGAAGGAAGAATTATAGCCTTTGCTATCGAGATATTAAGATTGCTAATGATGCTCTTTTACCTGAGCTTAAGGCCATTATTTTTGGTTTAGAAGTTGCTATTAGAGTTGGACTCTTTCTTGTTTTATAGAATCAAACAAAAGCTATCAATTTGATCAAAGGAGTCTCTTCTTAGATCGTTAAACATGGCTTATTGGTCAACGATATCCAATTTAAAATCAGGTTGGTCGAAATTTTGTCCGGACTTAGTAGAAGAGATTGTAATGCTGAGAGTAATGTAATTGTATTATTCAAAATCTGAACTGAAATCCAATTTTGTCCTTTTCTTTCCTTTTTCATTTTTTTAAAAATGTTGCCATTAAACTTTGAACGTGCCTTGGGCACGTCCTCATACTAGTATCTATTAAAAATCTTTGAAATATTCTCTTTTCGTATAGCAGAAATTAGGGTCCGCATATTGTAAAACCCCAATACATAGAAGAAAAATATAGTAAATATTCAATTAACTTATAGTTGTAAGGACTCAGTTTAGCGAAATGGCTGAATCTTCAAGACTTTTAAGTAAATTTCATTTTTTTTTTTAGTTTTTTAGCAAAATGATTGAATACACTCAATATATAAAACAAATATGCTAATATATTTAGCATAAAAATAATATAAAATCTAGTGCTAGTATTTTTAATTAGAAAAATACCACCTTTAAAAGTATTTAGAAAAATACGAATTTTTATTAATTGATGACATATTTGAGCTAACTGGTCAAATAACTTGAGACTGAGATAACTTGACCAATTATTTCAAGTAACTAGATTGGTTACCCCAAATAACCTAATTGGTTACCTCGACTACTATTGAAAAATACTAATTTTTAAGGAAAAAAATGATATTTTTCTAATATTTAGTTAAAGTATTATTTTTCTAAAAAAAGTTTAAAAAGTGATATTTTTCTAAATCAATTCGGGATTTTAAAAAAAAAAATTTGGCCCTTTTGGGATTTTCAATTTTTGATACTTTGGGCTTTGAATTTTATATGAAGCCCAAGCACAAATCAGAGTCTAGAAAATAGCATTTTGGGCTGGACCTGGTTCTTAAGGGGGTTTCTAACACTTTTACTTGCAAAAACAAAAAAGAATTACAAAAATTTAGGTAAGATTTTTTTTCCCAGTTCATGTATCGCTTTTTTAGAGAAATACCACTTTTAAAATTGTTTTTAGAAAAATAATATTTTAAAAATAGTTATTAGTTAATAGTATCTAAAAACTAGTCACTAGTTACCAGTTATATACATGTTATAAATACATTTAGTTACTAGCTACCAGCACTAGAAAACTGATTACTGGTTACTAGTTACTATTTAAAAAATGATATTTTTCTAAAATTTTTTTAGAAAGTGGTATTGTTCTAAAACAATACGGTACAATATCTAGAAAAAACTGAATTCACCTTTTCCAATTCTTTTCTAAAATCACTCGTACAAGGCCTAATTTTCTCTTCATGAGACCCTAGCTAAGGGCCAGAAGCTCATCAACCAAAGTGTGCACTGGCCCAGGTCTAATTTTCTCAAATGTTGGACTTGGAATGGCTGGCGGATCAAAATTTGGTATCATGGGTTTGGATATTTGGACAGTAGGCGTAATTTTGGTCAAAATGATATTTTACGGAGAAAATTAGGTGTATGTACCTTTTTTTAAATTTGCTTAAATAGATGTCCAAACCTTATATTTTATAATTAAATGTCCAAGTTTAAAAACTCTATAAGCTAAATTTCCAGTTCTGCCCTTATTTAATTTATTTATTTTTCCTATTTTCTTTTCTTTTTCTTCCTCTTTCTCGCTCACTTGTTCTCCCTCGCTCTCTCTCTCCCTCTCTCTCCATGGCTCTCTCTCTCTCTCTCTCCCTCCCTCTCTCTCCTCTCGTGTTCTCTCGCTTTCTCTTTCTCTCGTGCCCTCTCTCTCTCTCTCTCTTATTTTGTTCGATTTTTCAATGAACTTTTATGCTTTTCGGTGTTTTGAGGTTCTTCTCCGATGGCATGTTTGACGAATTTGTTCTTTCATCTTTGAAGGTGTATATTGTGTTGTTCTTTCATCTTTGTTTAATTGTGTTGTGACTTATTTTGGGGTTTTTAATTTTTATTGCTAATTTTTCTTGCAATTGATGTTAATTTCTTATATAATCTTATTTTTTGTTATCAATTAAATATTATTTATGTTTTCTTATGTATTTTTAAATTATTTTTCATAATTACTACTGGTTTATAAATTTTTTGTCTTGTTCATATGTTTTTTGTGGTGGTATATGATATTACTGTTCGTTGGTTTTTGTTGCTGAAGATGTTCACCATTTTTAGTTTGGTTCATGAATTCTTTGTCGCGGTATATGTGATTTTTGTACTGGTATATAGTGTTTTTTTCCTCTAGTTTTTGTTTATGAACATGTTAGATATTTTCCAGTTTAGGTCATAAATTTTTGTTTTGTACATGTAATTTTTAAGTTGGTATATTATATTTTTTATCGTGGTATATGATTTTTGAATTATTTTTCGTAATTGATAATGGTTCATGAATTTTTTAATCGTAGTACGTAATTAGTATATTATATTTTTTGCCGTGGTATATGATTTTTGAATTATTTTTCGTAATTGATAATGGTTCATGAATTTTTTAATCGTAGTATGTACATTTTCTTTGACAGTTAGTGTTATAATTGATATTGATTCATGTATAATCATTTTTTGTTAGGTTTAAGTACTATTTTTGTTTTCCTGTGTGTTTTGAACTCTCTTTTTTTTTTTGTAATTGGTAATAATTCATTACATTTTAGTCATAGTATATGTGATATTTGTAATGGTATATATGATCTGTTTCGTGGTATACGATATTATAGTTCACTGGTTTTTGTTGATGAACATATTCTGCATTCATGGTTTGGCTCATATATTTTTAGTCTTGATATATATATATATTTTTTTTGTGTGTTTGTATATGCCTTTTTATTATTATTGATCAAGATGTTCAGTGCTCTTCTTTGGTTCATATATTCTTGGTCTTAGTACTTTTTTTTTTTTTTTTTTGCGGTGGTGTATGTTCTGTAGTTATTCTTGATTAACATATTAATTATTTTACTATTATTGATCAAGAGTTTGAACCCATTTATGTTGTTTTTCTATTCTAGTTTTGTTTTTTTTGTTTTGTTTTTGCTACATAGTTTTTTGTATTTGTATATATGTATATGTACCTCTTAAATTAGTAGATGAGATTTTTTTTATATTAATGTTTGTTTCTTGGTTTCTTCATATAGGTTCATTAAAAGATGGCATTATTATAGCTTAGAGCTTCTATTATTGGGTGACATATTTGTAGGTATGTGATATCAGTTAATGGAATATAGGGATCATTACTTTTTTTTGGATTGAGTTTGTAGTTTATTTTGTTTTGAAACAAAAGGTTTTTTTTTTTTTTTCATATTCTGGTACATGAATTTTTGGTCTTGGTATATGAGATTATATACTAGTTTTGTTAATTTAGATATTGGATATTATTATTTGTTTCTATTTGTTCTCACACTTTCAGGTACATGATTTTTTTGGTATTGGTATATTAAAATTTAGTCATGGTATATAAATTCATATTAAAATTTAGCCATATATACTAAGTTCCAATTCTTAAGATCCATGAAGAAAAAAAATATTATCATTCCTAAACAGTTTAGATCACTCATGTGTACCTCACAAAATGAATAACTAGAAGCAAGTAACAGTATAGATTTATATCAAATCGTATTACATAAAATGTGTAAACCAAGAATAAAATTTTCTAACGTTCAATATGTTCATAATTACAAGTTTTTAATACAATAATTCTTATCAAATTAAAAAACAAAAATATCATATTATTTTTTCTAAACCAATAAAAGATCATATTTTCCATATCACTTTTATTTTTGAGTTTCTGTATCACTTGTATATCCTGTCTTTGTCTTTTTATCGGCCCAATGATAAAGTTCAACAATCGTCTTTTACCAAAAAAATGCCATTTTATCTAGTGCTACTTCCTTTATGCCAATATTCATCATCAATGCCTCCTAGTTAACCGTATTTTCATGAGAGAAACTACCAATTAATCAAACATAAATTAAAGTGGTACTGTAAAATTCATGAACCGCTATTAAAAGTTAATTAACCACGGTGAAAATTTGATGAACCACTAAGAAAAATCATGAACCTAAATGAAATTTTATGAAACACCGTGCAATTAAAGACAAAGGAAGAAAGTGTCAAACTTGGAAAAAAAAAAAGTTGTTGTAATTCACGTAGTAAGCTGTAGCATTCAAAGTCTGAACCAAATCCTAAAAATTATTCTTATAAAGAGAAATAAACTCATTCTTATGGTGTAGTGTGGCACGTGTTTAAAAGAGAAACTCCAAAGAACAACAACTAAGAAATGAAACAAAGAACAGTAGCTAAGACATGAACCATAAACCATGTACCAAACTACTTTAGTTTTTGAAATCCCCTATGTGTTCACTAAACTTAGTTTTTGAAACTCCTTTGTGTTCATTATATAAAGGAAAGAGATGTCAATATTTGTGCTCATAGTTTAAGGGAACTTATTGAATAAGAAAAAAAATATCACAAAATATGAAATAATATGAACTAAATACAAATTAAATAAATATATGAACCAAATAAACAAGGTTATTAATGAATCACATAAATTTATTAACTAAACTTCATGAATCATTATTAAAAATTAATGAACCACAACGAAAATTTCATGAATAACTAAGAAAAATCATAAACTAGTATGAAAATTTCATGAACTATTATGAAAAAAATCATGAACTAATACGAAAATTTCATGAACCATTATGAAAAATTCCAAACTGTAGTTTATATTTCTATAGAATATTGCATAAATCTTGTTCTTATATAGCTATGGTCATTAATATGTGAACAAAAATAGCTATGATCTAAACTGCAGTTTACTTATATAGCTATGATTATTGAAAACACATGAACTGAAATACCATGATTCTATAAATTAGAATGAACTAATGTCATTCTTTTAGTGTTTAAAAGAATAATAATAAGTACTTAATACCAATTGCTTAAGTTTATATAGTTTGCATTAGACGACAAAAATACTATGAACCCATATAAAACACATCATAAACCATTAAGAAAAACTCATGAACCAATATGAAAAGCTTATGAACCAAACAAATTTGTACATTAGATCATTGTATAAGCAGGGCAACTTAATAAAATGAATCTAGTTACATAAACATCAATTTGGCTTTTAAATTGAAAACTATTTACTAAACATATATTAAAAAGATATTCAATGAACTAAACAAGAGGAACATAGCAAATGTGAATTATAACAGTAACATCATGAACCATACTCACAAATTCAGGAACTAAAGACATAAATTTATGAACCAAATAGAATAGTATCAAGAAAATAAACTTTTTGTAGCCTGAAAAGCATTCTACATAGTAAAAAGCAATAGATCTAAATTCAAAGCACACATGTACATACATCATTATTTATATATAAACATTTTTCAATTGTTGACTATAATATTCAAGATGTGAGTTCGACTCCAATATCTATGAATGATTCACCTAAATTCATATATCAAACAGAAATCAAAGAATCAATATAAGTATATGAAATATAAAATATTTGATCCAAATTCAGCCACCAAAATCAAAAACTAAAAATCAGAGTTCATAATTTATTCTTAACTCCATTAACAAAATAGCATACCCAAATTATGAACCTTAAAATCTATAAACCATTTAGTAAAATTTTAAATCAAAATTTTATATTGAGGAACCAAAATAATATTGTAGTAGAAAAAGATATTCACTCAAATTCACAAATACTATCTGAATTTATGTATACTAGAGTAACAATATCATGACCCACATTCAAATTTGTATGTACCATATACAAAAAATTATGAACTGAATTTTATATAAGTTAGATAAGATCTAACATATATCAAAACTCATATTTTTCACCATAATTATGAACTAAAATATGAATTATCAATCAAAAACAAAAGCTCCTAAATTTTCAATTGAATCTACTGAAAATTAAAACCTCAAAAAGTATTGAATCTAGAAGCGATTGAATCTAGAAAAACAAGATTCACTCCAATTTAGTTTTTAGGTGATGAACTTCAATCCAATCTTTGAATTGCCCAGTCTTGAGTATGAAATTAAAAAAAAAAAAAAAGAAACAAAAAACTAGGTTATGTTTCTATAGTTTTTTATAAATCTATGTTAATGAAGACAATGAACTTAATAAAAAAGTTTATGAATAAACTTACTCAAGATTCCAATTGAAACTCAAGCTTGAGAAGTCATCAATGGAGGTTTCATCTATGGAGTCTGATAATTGTTTATGCAGAATTTTTTTAATGTTAATTTTGATATTGGGGAGCTATGTGGTTTTTATCTTTGAGGATGGTGCAAGAAAACGATCAAGAAAATGGTAGAAAAAAATGCAAGAAATCTTTAGAAGAGAGGAAAATTGATAGAAAATGGCGAGAAAAAATGTGGCTGTTTATGAAAACTGAGCATAAGTTAGGGAAAATTAGTGGGAAGATAAGAAAGAAGGCTTGAGGTTGATAAGGATGTTTAAGGTATAAATTTTCTAAGGGACCTATTTGTTGGACATTTAGCAATAAGAAGCGGGTTGTGGTCATGAACTAATTTTTGGGCCAAAAACTGGTCATATACCTATGTAGCCCTATTTTATGACTCTTTTTCAATTTCTTTTTAGGACTAGTATATTTTAAGGAGAAATTTAGGTGGATGACCAATATTTTAAATTTGATTAAGCAGATGTCCACTTTTTAAATTTTATAGCTAAGTGCCCAGGTATATATATTTTTACACTTGGTAGATAAACATATCTACCAATTTTAGTTACTGTGTTGAAATGTATTAGGTATATACTTTTTTATACTTAGTATATAAGGTTTTATATTTTAGTATATAAGCATATATACAAGATATTTTGCTATAACATTTGACAAAGGGACATTTACTTAAATTAGGCTCAAAATTTAGTCATATTTCTATATGGCCCTATTGTGAGACATTTTATGAATAGTCACAAAACCACAGATTATTTCTCATGGTTTTGTGACATTCAGCCCCAAAGCCTGAGCTCTGGGAAGCACGAAAAAACAAGCGATTTAGTAATATCTTGCAATGTTTATCCAAGTTGTGTTAAATTTCTCATTTTGGCCATAACTAATAGTTTTCCCACTAATCAACTGCTAATCCATAAGTTGCTCTACAAGATCGTGGCAAAAGAAAAAAGTCAATTTTTTTCTCACAAAATAAACAGCCAAAAAGTTATCCAGGAAAAAAGGGACTCGGATTGAGTCTTAGAACCAAGAAAATCAACCTTGTACCATGGAAATCTAACATTGGCAAACAGAGAAAAACATGTATATTCAATTTACATAGCCAAAGGCCTTAGGAAGCGGAGATAGATAAACAACAACATACATAATCATCATAGAAACTATAAGCCTTCTGAATACTCAATGCGATTTTGTAGCATTTTCTTGTTGAATGCAGGCAGATTCCAGCAGAGAAGGTAACACTAGAGGAGAAAGCAATGGAATAGGGTCTTTACTATGATAGAATGAACTCAATGAAGAGGAAGAAGACGTTGAAGATGGAGACGAAGACTTAGAACAGCTCCCTTGCGATTTCACCCCGCCATGGCAGCTAGAATAGACCTTAGGCTTTAGTTGGAGAGGACAAGGAGCTCTTCTCTGAAGCCTACTCAAACTCCTCTTTAGTACAATGTCATCTTTGTGAGCATATGTTTGGAAGCCCGGAAACTGATCAGCACCACAACCCTTTTCCATTCTGTTTGACCCTATTTTAGAAGTTCCTTTCGGATCTTCTTGTGTATATGGTATATATGCTACAACTACATTAGAGGAAGTTTAACTTTGGGGTAGATCTCATTTAGCATTCTTGAATGTCATAAAGGAAATAATAATGAAGATTATAATGACCTCATTATGAGGTAGTTTCTACTAATGGATTTTGATATCCCCGATATACACTCAAGGCATCATGCAATTGTCTGATGGGGATTGATCAGCTAACTGTACCAATATGGACCCCATGATCTGGCTTGGGAACAAATGGCACATCATATGGATAGTTTGTTCTAGACTTACTTTAAACATAGATTCAATTAAATATTCAATTTAAATTAGCTGATAGTGATCTATTCATGTGATCCTCAGGCTTCTCTATATGGTATTTGGTTGATACAAGAAACTTGCATTGCCCATTTTCTTCCATGTGAGGGGGGAATCAAGGCACACATTAAAGAAAGCCAAAGTTTTCAGTGACAGCAAGTTCAGAATGGCACATGGTTCTTTAATTACCATTTAAATACTCTTAAATCCCCATTAAAATTTAAAATATTGGGTGGTGTGAAATCAGTATAATATTATACATTCTCATCTTTATATATACATGTATTTCAATTTTCTAGGCTTGGCAGAAAAATCATGGCCATTGCTTTGTATGTAAAATAGTAAAAAGCTATTGGGGCAACCATTTTAGTAACAGGGTAAGTTATATTCTATTCAGATATGGATGGTCATGATTCTAAAATGATTATCATGCCAACTTATTAGCTTCTATTATTTAAAGTTTTATTTCAATTTTTTTTTTAATATTGTGAGACAAGCGCGCGCACACAACGCTCGACATGTTACAGATTGACTTTTGAATACTCTAAGCATAAGCATAACAAAAGAAATTACACTGTTGTGCTGTGTTAGTACTGTGAGCTTCTGTGTGTCTTGTTATTTCTTGTCCACAAGATGCATGTATATGTATAATAATCAAAGATGATAATGTAGAAGTTCATGTATTTATAACAACATGTAAAGAGACTTACGAAAATTTGCATGGAGCAGTAGCAAGTTCGATAAAATTTCTGACAATCATTTAAATTTTTTTTTTTTTTATAAAAAAAGGTAGTAGCTAAAGTTGGTTAGCAAAGTAGGACACCACATCAGCCGATGTCTTTCTGCAATACAATATCTTACAACTTGATATATCAACAGTCCATGTTGATGGATTTTAGGGCTTAGGCTTTTTTCAGCCCAATAAAACCAAAGCGTATTTTGTCACCTACAAATAAGGAGCTCATAGGCTATGAGATCTTTTTGACTGGGGCTTGTCTCTTTTCTAGCTATAATACTTTCTTTTGTTTTCTTTTTTTTTTTTTTTTTTTTTGCTTGAATTATTGCAATAATACTTGGTTATGCTTTTTTTAGTGGTGTGAGCATTATATGGAGCTTGGATCTTTTTGGCCGCAAAGGACTTAAGAGTCCTTGGAAGCATAACAAAGAAAGTGGTCAAGGCCCAAGGGTATCTTTTCTTTACATTCGCAACATATATACTTTACATATAAACATATCACTAACCATAATTGTCGAAGTTTACTAGTGTGGTTAGAAAAATTGGTGTTTTAGATTAGAACCATGAATTACTTCTAAGAAAACTGAAGTAAATTAAAGGTGAAATACATCATTACATCTTGTTCTTTTTTCGGCTTGGTTTTAGTACATATTATTCAAGCACTCTTGGTAGGGTTTTAAGTTTAAGAATAATGCAATTTTTACCAAAAATGCTTATAAATATCACCCTATTGTTCTATATTCTATTAGTATACACCAATTATGCTCGTACTCACGTCACTTAATTAGTGACCTCAATTAAGTCTCTCCTGCTTGTGGATTGGATCTCCAATTTCGTCAAATCTCTAAAAAGAGAGAAAATCTTAGTCTGAGCTATGAATCAGATAGCGTGTTAATAGATTATTGCCATCATAGAAAGTTTTCTTTGAAAAAAAAAAAAAAAAAAAAAAGGAAAGGAGAACGCAAGCGTCACCTTATACGAAAGAAATTTTAATTTTAAATACCATACAAAAATGACCAAGAAAAAGTTAGTGCCTCAAAAGCACTTCATTACATGATCAAAGATTAAAGAAGAAGATGACGAGAGTCGAGAGACAGCCACTCCTTGATTATCGATAATTTTCCAATTAACTGGCTTCTTTATGGATTAACTTATCCAAATATTGATTTCTTCTTGAAATGGCGCCACGTGTACAGATCAAATACAAAGCCAAGTGGCAGCACCCCAGATGACTATTCCACAGCAACCAATGATGATAGTGCCAATAATACAGGCGGTGACGTGGATGTATTTATCATGAATGGAAATTGAATTATTACTGTGCGCTACAAAATTCAAAAAAGAAACCCATTTTCTCCAACCTTTTTCTCTGTCCATATATGTTTGGGATTGTTGGCCTTTCTTGTGCTTTGTAGAGCTTTAAACCCACCTTTCAGAGTGTGGTCAAAAGCAAAGGAATGTTCAAATTGCCCAGGATTGGACCAAAATAGTCTATATGGATCATTTCAAATGGTGAAAACCAGAAAAACATTGGGTGAATTTAACCAATCAAAAAGTTCCCGAAAGCAAGAACAACTTTACAGATTCACATTTCACACCATCGAGATTCTTTTATACACCATATTATAACAAAGTTCGAAAGCAAAAGAATTATTAGACTAATTCAATCCATATTAAACTTTCTAGAAGGGATTCAATCCAGAAGAATAAGATATTGTTCACAAAGTGTGGAGCACAAGTAATTTGTAAATGGATGGGATTTTTCACGAAACAACCAAACCAGTATACCTGAAAGTGCCTGTCTACATCCAAGAACGATATTATGTCACAAGTCAGCATACAAGTATTCATAAAAAAAAGATTATAAATATAGGGTAACGTTACAACTTACATATACAAACAGTCAAACACCAATTTCTTGTCATAACTATCATACAACAAATTTTATAAAACAACTACTAGTTACAAAGCACATAAATCTGACACTAGTTGTTAACTTATTTGATTTGTTAAGAAAAGAAATGATATATCTAGATCTAGCTAGTATTAGAAAAGTGATATGATAAAGACTACAAGCCGCCACTCCTTGGACCAGTCAACATGAGGACAAGTTGGTCATTGTTGGTAGCTTCACCCAACCATAAAGAATTAATTTCAACGCCAACTTTCTCACTCAATCATAGTATTGTTGCTTGCACCTAAGCATACATATATGACGAACCATTTTCAATGTTCAAAACCTTAATTCAAATAAATAGGCCCCAATCTATTATTGAGTCAAACATAAATCTCTGCCTTGATTCTACCACCCAACAAAAAACAATGTCATACCATGTGAACACAAGCATTTATACAGAGAAAAAAAATCAACAAACACAACAATAACATTAATGGAGGCAGAAAATTTTTATACAAGGAATGAAACTGATTGTTTCATGGTCACTATACAACTCAAATCTTTTTTCCTTCTTTGCGTAATGACTACAACGTCAAGGTTGGAGTCATTAACAAATAAAGGGCTTAAAAGCAGAGAAGCTAATGAGGGAGATTTACAAGCAACCTTTAACTATGTTTTCCTTGCTAAGAAATGGCCGTGTTCCTTAAGTCTCAAAAAAACTAAACTGGTCTAGATTTTTGATCGAGTTTTGCAAATCTAAGGGGTTGTTATGTACAAGGGGAGCTAGCTATGATCAGTTTCTTTTTCTTTTCTTTTTCAAGAATAGGACCTAACCAAACCGAAATTAACGAAAGATCTAGACTTGAAGAGACCACCAAAGAGGAACCTGGTGGGAGATTCTTGAGAGCCAGACTTTAATTCTTCAGGGTTGCCTTTCACTTTTAGTATAGTTTGTCCAATAGCTTGTCGGATCGAATCTATGGTCTTAGAATCAACAGGATACCCCGATGCATCACCAACATAGAATGTATTCATGGCTTTGCCTCCTTTAGTTGTCACTTCTGCTCGGGTTACAGTAAGGCTATTTTCGCGAAAGATTCGAGTTACATCGGACAGCAGCCCGACTCTGTCGGTTGTACAGAGTTCTAGCTTCAAACCCTGAATAGAAAACAAACAAAAATATTAAGATAAAGAATCACATTGGGCTTTATCAGAACAAAGGTAAAGACTCTAGCTGCCCACTGAGCTTTTCTTTTTCAGCTGTTCTGTATGAGATATTTTTGGACAAAGAAGAATTCTTTAAATGAGCTGGACCGCCTGCGGATGCTTCTAATGAAGGTAAAGTCATAAATTAAACAAACAAATCCACAGAACAAAAGTTGATGAGACAAAGGGAATGACCTAGCAGTAATGTAGCTTCCTAGATGAAATAGGGTCTACAACTATGGTCTCAATATAAAAAGTTTATGTAACCTAAACATAAGATTACTGATATCCTGTTACAGATCTCTTTAATATCTTGAAAGATTGCAGCAATAAAACCAACATATGTTTCCAAAAAATGTTACAAACTGGAAGTTGGGAAAAAAAGCTGAACAATTATCGATCTATACTCTCAATCTCAAACGCAAAGTTTTGGAGAGCAGTTTTCCAACTGGCAATTTTCAGAACATATCAGAAGCCAAGACTCAAACGTGCAAACATACGTTAATGAACATACCTCTGATACTCTTCTCTCAATAGCTGCTTCAAGACATTGCATGACTCTTTGTCTCTCTGCGTCTGATTTCAAGGAAGACCCATCAACGTGCCTAATGAAATATTCCTACAAATGCATCCATAAAGTAATCAGCCAAAAGACTCA
Source organism: Trema orientale (assembly GCA_002914845.1). Taxonomy (NCBI): domain Eukaryota; kingdom Viridiplantae; phylum Streptophyta; class Magnoliopsida; order Rosales; family Cannabaceae; genus Trema; species Trema orientale. The sequence continues at coordinate 186,192 of JXTC01000328.1, forward strand.
TGACAAGACCATCTAAACAAAAGCATATAAATGCATTAAAAGAGTAAGAAACAGCATACCTGATAACATTCTGGCCCCTCAGCATCAATATTTGCGTGAAAAACTACATACTTCATATCAGTCAAAGTGCAAACCGTATCGAATAGAAGTTTTGGTCTATCTTTGCTCCGTATAGTAACAACCGAATAATCTTTGTCAGACCAATTAACAACACTGACACTTGGTCTTTGCTTTTCATCCAAGACATCCTCATCTGATCGCTCATAGTCCCTATCAGCAAACATCATCTGGTGAAGCCTTCTATCAGTGTGAGTGACTCCATGTGAGACAACAGTCTTAGCTCCCCTGTACTTGTTGCTGCCTTTGAGGACATTGCATAGTAATTCCTTAATCCTAGATAACCTCTCCGGGTCACTGATTGCCGAACCTGTTTCCTCATCTGTCACATGCATAACGGCTGCAGCCCTTGTGTTGTGTGTCCAGACTTCAGCACTCACTACATTGCATTTGAGATGAGTGAGCACCGCGCTTACTTCTGAAAGTAGTCCTGGCCTATCACTTCCAGTAAGCTCAATTGCAGTGTGATCCATGGATGGCGTTACACCAACCGATCTCACAGAAGATATAAAGCAAGATTCCGGCCCAAGTGACTGAAATTATACAAAACTCAGGTAAGTATAACACCAAGATAGAGCAAAACTGCAGGAAAGGAAATCAAACCCGGCTCACCTTTTGTATGTAGTCCAAAACCCCTTCATCTGTAACCTTGTTTCCATCTTGATCAGTGACATTAAAAACTGATTCCAGAACCAATCACAATCAATTTTTTTAACGAAAAAGACGAAACCCCATTAAAGAATTTGACACGAATCTTACCATCCATGAACCAACATCCATCAGAAGATATGTAAGCTTTTGTTATGATAAGATTAAGGTCAGTAAGTACTTGAACAACTTCGAGAAGTATTCCATGTTCGTTTGCACTATCAACCTATATCATAAAAATGAACAAGTACCAAAATTATTTTCACTTACATAATGAATACAACAATATAAAAACTCTTAATCAAAAGTTGATAAACAAAAAGGCAAAACACATACCCTTATCACTGTAGCATTCTTGCAAGAATCATTATCAATTACAACCCTGACAAGAAGTAATAGAAAGAGGTCTAAATCTGAAGATGGGTGTAACAAACAATTAAAGTTCCATAGCAGGGCCAATGAAAAAGATGAGGCTACATACCTGGGTGGATTCATCCTTCGGATGAGTTTTTCATATTCATCATCCATGTCATTCGAGAAGCTCATGTTGACCTCTGAAATGGGGAAAAAAAATATACTCAGAAAAAAGAATGAAAACAACTATAAGAATTAAACCAGCCAATCAGAGAAGAAAGGCCATTTATACAGAACCACCACAACCAATCATTGAAAAGATACTGGTATCGTTTAGGGAAAATATTAAAAGTAGACATAAAACACCATCAAGTAAATCCTTTCAAGGACTCATTTTCACATATCAAAGAAGGAAAAGAGAGAGAGAGAGAGAGAGAGAGAGAGAGAGAGAGAG
>JXTC01000328.1:187799-201205 GCA_002914845.1 Trema orientale
TAGAAAACAATGAATCCCCATGACCCAATTCTTAACGAATAATAAGAAAATACACTGAAAATCACGAGAACTCGCGGAACCCAGAAACCAAAATCGGCAGAACAGAGCACGAGGAAACTTTAACAGGGAAAAACATCAATCAACTCGACGTACCCATTAAGAGCTCTGAAGATTCACAAGAATCTGGTTATGTCGAAAGCTTTCTTGGTTCTCTAAACAATTGTTGAAGAGGGTACGAAGCTTAAGTTTTTATATACATATATATATACGGGTGTATATAAAAATATATTTTTATACACACTGCACACACCAAAAGAGATCTTACAGTCTTACCCTTCTCCTTCTTGATCTCTCTCACTAGGGAAACAAATAATAAAGTATGTAAACCTTCAATAACTCCAACAAGAAATAATATTTTTTTTAAAAAAAGGAAATTAACCCTAAAAAAAAAAAAAAAAAGAGACCCTCCAATATGAGAGCACCCCACGACACGATACTCCAAAAACCTGCAAGTTTTGAAAGTACCATTAAGACCCATAAGGGGCACCCCCCCTCCCTTCTTTCTCTCTCTAACATTCTCTATCTATCTTTCTCTCTCCTCTGTATCTTTCAAAGAAACTATATTGTAATATATTTTTTAACATAAAAAAAAAGTTACCAAAACAGGGGAAGACGGGGACTGTCCCAGAACTACCCCGGCGTACTTTAGCAATGACCCAGAAGTTGGGGAGATTTAAAGGGTTATAAAGGGTATGCACTAACGTGCGCAGTGGGGGGGTTGAGATTGTGATTTACAAACTGGTCCAATGTTTGTGGAGTAAACCAATGGGTCTTCTTTTGCTCTACTGTACGATTTTCTATAAACGGTTTTCGGTTTTCACCTTGGATTAAAAAATTAAGAGAAAAGGCACTTGTCCCCACTAGACAGTTAAAAGCTTTTAGTTTAGGTGAATTCTATTACTTTTTTTTTCTGTGTGGCCCACTTTTTTAGTTTTATAATTTGTTTTATTATATACGCACTTATGTTGTAACTATGCTTGCCAACTGGGGCTAGCTCAGTTGGTCCAAGATTTGAGGGTTGTGTGTGTGTTTGGGAGGGTCAGGGGTTCAAACCTTGGTAATGTGTGTGTGTGTCATTTTCCTTTAATTTGTAGTAAGTGGTGGTCATTAGTTAAGTCCTACTTTTTAAAAATTAAAAAAAATATTGTAACTATGCTCGTTTATTAAAGTGGAAAATGATGAGATTGAAAATTGAGTCAATTTCTTTTAATTTTACTATTTGTGTGATGATTCATAAAAATTTGTTTTGTGGAAATAAATACATAAATAGATAATAATATATAAAGAAAACATTTCTTTTATTGTTATTTTCATCGTGGTCTATTACAAGTGTAAATGTTATGCAAATTGTATATCCTTGATATGATATAAGAGGAGTGTTAAATTCACCTTATTTTCTACCTTTACTATTCTACCATTAATATTGTAAATTATATTCTAAAAGAATGTTAAATTCACCTCTATTCTACCCTTATTTTGACGTGTGAATTCTACTATTAATATTGTAAATCATATTAGAATCATTTATCCATCAAGCAAAGACAATAGAGCGGATAAAATGAGCGAAAAAAAGAGTGGTCCTATCACTATTTGTGATATAATAGTTTTTTTAAGAGTTAAATAAAGTAATGATCCCTGAATTATACTCATTGTATCACTTTATCCCGCGAATTCTTAATTTACATAATAATGTCTCATAAATTATGCAATTGTTATAATAATTGCTCCTTTGTCATAAACTATTAATCTTTTAACAGAAAATAGTCGTGGGCAAAACATATAATTAGGCATTATTTACTTCTATGAGTCAGAATATTGTTTTTAACCATAATTACTAAACTATGTACTTTGCACAAGACTCATTTCTGTTAAAAATTTAATAGTTTGTGGAAAAAAAGATCATTATTACAATAATTGCTTAAGCTTCGGTAGTCTACTGTGTAAGTTAAAAATTCAAAATCTCATTCTTGACCACAGTTTACAAACTGTGTGCTCTATAATTAAAGGTAGCTAAACGGACGGGCCCGTGGCCCGTCATTGAGGTCGGAGCGCTGGCCTGGCCCGGCTCAGCCTAGGGCCGAGCTGGGCCTATATATCTAGGCCTTATAGGCCTGGCCTGCCAAAAAATAATTTTTTTAAAATGTTTTTAACTAAATTTAAATAAAAAACTTTTTCCAATACTTATAAATACATATTTACTCACTCTTTTTTTTCATACTTTCAAGTTTAAATCTAATTCTAGACAATTTTATCTTAAGGTTTTTGTTTTGAACTTTTTTTTAATCAACTATTCAACTTATATATTTATAACTTATTTAATTATTTTTAAATTTTTATCAATAGGAAAAAAATACATAATATATTATTTATTTTTTTATAAATTTTATTTTTAAATTTCTAATATTTTAACTAATTATATATATATATATAATAATCTTATTATTTTTTTTTTGTTAAAGCGTGCCAAGAACGGGCAGGCGCGTTTTGGCATGACCCGGCCTGCCTAGGAGCCCGATAGGCCTACGGGCTGGGTTGGGCTCCCCTTTTAAATTTTCAGGCCAACCCGGCCTAGTTCGCCCATTTTACCACCTCTGTTTGTAATGACTTATTTCTGTTAAATATTTAATAGTTTGTGATAAAAGAATAATTGTTGTAACAATTATATAATCTAGGGACCATTACTATATAAATTGAAAATTCACGTGGCAAAATAGTATTATATGTATAATTCAAGGACTATTAATATCATTAACTCTTGTTTCAAACATCCATAACTCTTTATCTTTCCTTTTCTTTCTTTTTTTTTTTCGGAAAGAAAATTTCCATTCTTCTTAATATAACATCATTTGACTTTTTCTTTGACTTGTAAAAATATAAGAGGCATTACTTAAAAATAGTAAATAAGATTTAATGGTATTTACCATTTAGCTCCTTAAAATTAGCCTGTCTTCTCTTTTGGGTTATTTTACTAGTCACTTTGGAGTCTTTAGTTTGCACCCAAATCTTGAGAGGTTAGTGTAATTACATTTGTATAACTAATCCACGATTTTGTACTAATCGAGTTTCATAGAATGCTTGAGCTTAACTTGGTCTCTTGGCAGCAAAACCCTTGTCAGAATTTCATGCAACGTTTTTTTAATTACGTTTTTATACAACCTCATTCTCTTCCTTGATAATATACATATACATATTAAAGTTTTTGCAAATATTTCAACATTGCACGATAGCTATGGGGCGTATTTTAGAGTTAATTACCAATATATCATTTTAGTTTCTGATTTTTAAATATTCAACCATGTATTCTTAGAAACTATATTTTACTTCTTTTGATTGCAATTTAAGATTCGAATTCCATCCTTGAAACATCTAATTTTATGGGGAAAAAATTCTAATTATTGACGAAAGACAATCATTCTTCTGTACTTTGAAACAAAAATTATTAACTTCTAATTTAATAGAAAATCATTATTCAACAACAGAGGAAGATCCATTTTCTAATTTATAATCTGTTTGGAAATCATTAAAACATACGGAGAAGGGTATTTCATCAGTTAGAACTTGTGCCCCAAAATTAGATATTTAGAGGTGAAATTGAAATTTTATACTGCAATCTTATGGTGTAGAATACAGTTTTCAAGAATGCAAAGTCAAATTTTTTAAAAATGAGAAACTATATAGAATACAGACCCCAAATTTCTGCGGTTAAACCTAGAAAAACTGGTTTTCACAAAACAATAATAATCGGTACTTTTTCTATTGTATGCTGTGATAACTATCTATTTATTTATTTTTTTCTCTTTTCAATTAGATAGAAAACATTCTCAGACATATTAATTAACTATAATTCCCAGAAAAAGAAGAAGAAGAAGAAGAAGAAGATAGTCATTAATTGTTGAAGTTGGATTAAAATTGGTGGTACAACTGCAAGTCCACAAGCATAATAAAATAGTAATTAATTACCAGAAAAATAATTATGTTCATTAGGAATACTAGGAGAGAGTTTTTTCTTTTCTCTTCGAAAATTTTTGGAGTTGGAAAAATGACAAAATTTGTAATCATGATTTTTTATGGGTATGACTTGTAAATTATACTATTGATTCCTAAATTCAAATTGAGTGTGTATAAACTATAATTTACCTACTACATTTATTATTCAATTTTTTGAGGAAAGTATAATACTAATTTTGCAGGATTTACTACCCATGTTTGAAACTGAAAAATTTTAATCACCTTGTATGGGAAGTTTTAATTGCACCCACAATTGTATATATGAAGGAGCCCCTGGTTTTATTGATTATCATCATTATTTTTTCCTTTTTCCTTTTTCTTTTTTTTTTTTTTTTTGCTGGAAACATAATTTATTTCTTATGCCTTTACAAATAAATGTCATTATACGCATTCAACCCAAACACCTCATCCCCACAGTATCCCTTTCATTTTCTGCATTTTTCAATAAAATAAATACAAATAAAACCACCACTAAATGCAACATGCACAGTACTGTCTGTTTAAGGGCTCCTTGAGGGTGAGACACTGCTTCTAAGGATTAGATTTTGCTTGAGGAAATAATAGCACAGAGGTGACAAGAAGCATATTAGGTTTGTTTTTTCTTTTTCTACAAGTAAATATTTAATACTTTTATCAGAAATTTAGATTTTTTTAATCCATTATACAAGTAGTGTACACGTGGAAATTCATTCCATTATTTCATACCACATTTTTTTTCCAAAAAAAAAGGGACATTAGTAATGTTTTGTGTAATATTTTGGAGTGAATATGTGTACATATATTAGTGGCCTCACATGGGTTAGGCAAAGCATAACTCTGACTCTCTCCCCATTGTTGGGTTGAGTCAAATATTTGGTGCGCGCGCACACAAGCGTGTCTTAAGGTACATGCCGGGCTCGTGTCACTCGCACGTGGGCCATATGCTAGCCTACGTCTTGACGTCTTGATTCCCAAATTTCAGGGGATTATTTTCATTCTTTATTTATTTATTTATTTTTATTTTCATTTTTAATAAATTAAGGGCACTACTACTAATAACTACTAATAAGTACTATCCCAGTCATTTTGGTAGCTTCACCACGTCTTTCCACTTGTAGGCTATAGTCAATCACTCTTTTGAATTGCCCTAGCTATTGCTAATGTGACAAAGAGTTCGATATTTTCACAACCATGGAGTAGCGTGAAGATTCCAACTTGTTTAGTCAGTAAAGCTTTTTGATATTGTATTTTTAAAAAGACATAAGATTTGCTCAAAAAAAGAAAAAAAGAACATAAAATTGAATTTAGCATGCACTAAGATGTACGAGTATGATAGGAGTTGTATACCTTTGGATTAGTACCAATAAAAGAAGAATCGACCTTATCCAGACTAACGTGTACCATCAAATGTATGTCAACTTGTTAAAATTGGTAAAGTCTATTTTTCTTTATAAAGACATTTTGAGGTAGCCTTTTACTTCTTCATTTAAACAGTATAAAAATAGAAGTGAGAATTTATATTTTGTTTATACTGGTTTTTTTGAAAACATTTTGTTATACTGTTTGGAACTAACTTTAGAGTTTTTTTAAATTATTTAAATAATAACTTTTTGTCAAAAGGAAATATGTTTTGTCATTTATTAATTTAAAATTAAATGTGGAGAGAGAGAGAGAGAGAGTTTCATTTAAGGCTTCAAATATTTTTATTAAGGGAAATGGATGGAAATAGACATTTTTTAGTGGAAATAATTTTTTTTACTATTTTCAAAATTGTCTTTTTTTGGAAATAATTTTTATCGTGACTATTTTTTTAAAGGAATTTTATTGTGACTACTATCACTAATAGTCATAATAATAAAGAAAGTTCTAAAACCATCACTATTTGAACTATGCGCATTCATATTTAAATTCTATTTTTTATAGTTTTACCCATAATTAGAATTACTAAAATGGACAAATTAATTGTTAAATATACATATTATAATTTTTAATGTACATAGTTCAAATGAAATAAATCTGCAAAACAATACCCAAAATGGAAGAAAAAAGAAATAACTATAATCCAAAATGGAAGTTACATTTTCATCGTTCAAAATCACCTAGAAAAGTCGTTTTATGTAAACGCTATACTACATAATATTATGTAATTATGTAAATATACACATGATTAAAGATTTTTCTTTTTTTGATAACCAAAAGAAACACTGTAGAATGACAAGGATTGTCATCGTATTATATATAAAGAATAAATGATTTTTTTTAAAAAAAAAAAAGGAGAAATGCCACGACTGGAAATCCAAAACTGTGAGTTTTAATAATTTTAGGTGAAAGAATAATTAAATATTAGTTTTACAAAATTCAGGAAAAATTATATATTAAATAATTTCGTTTTAGTCCTCAAATCATTATAAATTCTACAACTATTAAAAACTCTTAATAGCTTTAATTACTTAAGAAAAATACTCATTAAAGTTTCCACACAGTCTAATCCCAGTATAATCCAATAAACTTCAATAATTTATCAAACCATCATGAAATCATGATTTTTCATAAATAAGTTTTAATGTAATTACAAATCAAAACAAATATAAAATTTGGTAATCGAACCCCAGCCTTGATATGGCAGTAATACCAGGCTAAGGACGCTCGAAGAATCCCCCGTTAGTCACTCGGGTATTCGAACGACAGTTTCTAGATCCCAGTAAGTCCACGTGAAAACGTAACTTTTCTACTGGAGCTTTAGATGGAGAAAAGGAGGTCGCCACCGAATTCAAAGCACCCAAAAATACTAAGTTAGACATATACTTTGTCAAAAGTGGGTCCCGATGCTGGACCGGCTCGTGACATGTAAAACGATATAATTTACGAGCAGAAAATTCTAATTTTCGTTCCACTTCGAAACATAATGGTATTTTATATCAAAAATTTTCTCTCGGCCTCACTGAGTCCAAATTGGAAGTCATAACTTAGTTTCGAAGTCCTGAGCATTAATTAAGCTCACAAATCTGAAAATTATAATAATACCACTTTTTGGAATTATTTAGAAAAATATCCTCTTATTCTAATTAAAATTTACAGCACTCTCGGGTACTGTTTTTACTTCTCACAATTTATATTTTTCCAAATACTTAGATACTATTTTTGAACTACATAACAATTTTATAAATTAAGTTTATCAAATACTTAATCATTTTTTTCTCACAACAACTTATTGCTCACAACAAAATTACAATAAATATACAACACGGCACAATAATACAAAATCGTTCCCTTTTATGCCCCAAAACGTATTAGTAGATAGTAGTTATATTGGTCTACCCCTCCTTAATGGTAACCACCCTTCCCTATCAAAAAGAGAAGCCAAAATCTTAGAACCACGTAAAAACTTGTGTCCCTTCACACCAATTTTTTTTTTTTTTTTTTGCTTGAAACCCTTCACACCAATTATACATCACTACTTGCATACCGAGGGGTTGACGTTAAAAATAATAATAATAATTAGCAATAATAACTGCTACCATTTATTAGACCCAACTAATAAATTATTGCTACTTTTAACATTTTGGTTTTCTAATTTACCATTTTTCTTTTTTAAAAATTGTTTTATTTGTTAATTAATTGTCCTACATAAATCAATCCCAAATGAAAATTTAGCTTTGAAATAGCTAAAATCCTACAGAAATATGTGGTTAAATTTGATTCCCTATTTCTTAGAGTGGCATTTGTCTATTTAATCTTGTCGATGTTATCACTATATCCAACGTTAACATCAGACTTATTTCGTACTATGTATGAGTAGGATTCTCATAAAATTATGTCATAATATTAATGACCCTCTATTCCTAAACAACTTATAAAATATCAAGAAAATCAAGCTAGATAAGACCAACCTATTTCAAGATGCATGATCAACATCACCCTTTATTTTAAGTATATTTAAATCCATAATTTTTGCGTCCCAATTCCCAGCGATGTGTCCATGACTAGGGCTGGTAATTTTCTACACGACACGACGATACGACTCGAAAACGACACGAAATAAATGGGTTTGGGTGACCCATTTAATTTTTGTGTCAATTTCGGGTTAACACGTGTAATACGTATAATAAACGGGTGAGTTTCGGGTCAACCCGCTTAACTCGAAAATGACCCGTGTAACCCGTTTAATTAAACGTGTTGTTTTTGTGTCGTTTTTGTATCGTGTCAACACGACACTAATATGACATATTTATTAATATTTTAATATATTAAACGTGATTTTGATTAATTCTAAGCATATTTATAGGAGTAAAATTAAATTAAGTAGTGCATAATCGTGTTAAATTAGAATAATCGTGTCAATTTTGAATAATCGTGTCAAACGGGTCATAATATGATACATAACACATTTATTAAACGGGGTTACACGTGTATTAATCGTGTCGTGTTCGGGTTTAAATTTTTGACACGTTTATTAATCGTGTCGTGTTTGAGTTAGGTGTTATGGTGTCGTGTCGTAATCGTGTCGACCCGAACACGACACGATAACACAAATTGCCAGCCTTATCCATGACCCTCCATTGATTGTAGAATTATGTGAGAATTAGGTGTCTTCCACATAGAGAGTGGCCTTTCAAGTGGTTAAACTGAGTGGGAGCCCGGGTGGTGCCATGGCCACTTGAACTTTTTCTTTTCATTCCCAAGCTGGGGCACACACCCTTGATCTTTAGGGCATAGTCAGCATACATTGATAAAAATAGATAGACATAAATGTAAGCCCCAAAATCTGAAGTCTCGGAATGTGTCTCTTTGTCACCGATCAACTTTTGTCTTAATGTCTCCTATTTTCATGGGCAACACTCCAAGTGGTGTCCTAATCAGCCGTTTCTTGAGAAAATGCGTGTGACATACACATGTTCCACAGAGAGAATAAGCCGTTTGGGAAAATGCTTAGTTTGTTATCGAAAGTGCCCGCAAAATCTAATAATCTCCTATATAAATTAAATTCATATTGTATCTATAGTGTCTTTTAATTTTTGCTCCCTTTTTAAATGGTACGATGTCTTACGTACGTTGAACAATCAACATGTAAATCTGATAGAATAGTTGCCATTTAATCCTAATAAAGCTTCTCTCCTGGACATATATATATATGTATATATACTATTACCCAAAAAAAAAATATATATATATATATATACTATTACCCAAAAAAAAAATGTATACGTGATTTTATGATATATTTGTACTACTTGCTAGACCATTAATCATAACATACGTGATTGTAAATCTCCTGGACATTTGTCTTAGATGATAATTATTTTTCATTATTTGGACTTTACAGTTTATCCCACACCAACTTGTTACATTTATACTGTATATCTCATAAATTTTTTTTTAAAAAATAATTTAAAAAAGTTATACCGTAATGCTTAATATGGTATTTGACTTTTTTATTTATTTTTATTTTTTAAAAAGACTATAAGTAGCTCTCAAAACCTAAAGCAGCCTACATTTCAATTGGATATGTTTTTTTTTTTTTTGAAAGATTCAATTGGATATGTTAGCTCAATTATTTAAAAAAAAACCTATGTTCAACGGATTCTTGTATGGTCCCTAGCTATACTACTATCGTAAAATAGGGATAAGCTAGATTGACATGTATTATTTTTACTCCGATACTTCCACTACTAACATCAGTGGTTAAGAATATAAATTACAAAATTGCATAAGTTTTAAGAACTCCTGTGTAGGGGTGGCAATTCGTGTTGTCGTGTCATATTCGTGTCGTGTCGAAACATATATATAACGAACAATTACGAAACCCACACCCGACACGTTTATTATTCGTGTCATGATTTATAAACCCACACCCGACACGCTAAATAAACAGGTTAACCTATGAGCGACACATTTAACACGTTATTTAAATAGGTCGTATTCAGATCGTGTCCAACGTAACACGATCTGCTAACCTGTATACTGTTAACTCGTTAATTGAACTCAATTTAACATGTTAATATTAAATATGTTATATTTGGTTCAACTTGACATAACGTATTAACCTATTAATTTTAACATGTTAACCTATTTCACATTTTCAATGTAACTTGATATAATCTGTTAACTTATTTTATATTTCCAATTTAACCAAGCAACCATAATCAAATAAATATAACACACAATCTAAAGTTTAAAACCAAAATAAAACTTTCAAGTTTTAGTACATAAAACATAAAAGGGAAGTTTTAAGTCTTGGTACACACAAAATAATACAATGTCTCAAAAAATTTAATCGTGTTAAACGGATCAATTTCGGGTTTAACAGGTTAACCTACTAATGACCTATTATTTAATCGTGTTTAATCGGGTTTAACCTGTTTTGACCTGTACCTGTTTAAGACAAACCCAAACCTACTAACTTCGTGTCGTTTTCGAGTCGTATTATCGTGTCGTGACCTAAATTGCCACCCTTACTCCTGTGGGATTAAACACTTGTAACTTATAAAACCGCTTTTTGAAAATTAGATCACATCAGAATAAAAGAACACGTAAATTTTTGAACACTAGTAGAACATCAAGCAATTTTTGAATATTAGATCATATCAAAATAATTAAAATAACACGCAAATTTTTAATTTTTGCGCATATTTTCTTTTGCTTGGAGTTTTTTTATTTTTTTTTCTCGAAAAATAGGAAAACATATAATTCCTCGAACTCTTTATGAGCTAATACGTAACGTACTATTGTGAAAATAATAAACTAAATATTTTTTTTTTTGCTGGGTTAATAAAATAAATAGTTAAAATACCATGATTCTTCCACTACAACTGTATTTCTTTTTAGACGTGCACCTAAATGGATCGTCACAATCATTAGGGCCTGTGCACCCAAAAAGCGAAATCACGTAACCCAATTGCTTATATTTGAATCAAATCCAAGTGAGTGTGACACATCTACATCTATATCTATATATAGATTTTTAAAAATTTATTTCCCTGATATCCTTTATCATCAAGCACAGTTAACCCACGTGCAACAATCCATGATTTCACTAACTAAATTTTTCACAAACATTAGAAAATAAAATATAATAATAATGCCACTAGCTAAGCTAAGTCACTGTTAACTACCTTCCAACTGTCCAACTTAAATCTAATTAATTAAGGTTAATTAACTATGGTTAGTTAGTTAGTTCGTTGGTCTTCTGGCCAAGGTAGGCTATTTACCAGGCCACCGCTAGGCGCTACTACTCGGTCAACGTTCAACGAGGAGATACAGTCGGACCGACCGGTTTTACTTTAATAATTAGAGCTTTTTCTTTTATTTATTTGAATAAATAAATAAATAATTGTTCATAGGGAGTCGCAGAAGCGCACGTGACCAGCGGCAGACCCGTGAGCAGATTATACGTATGGGCTGGCATGGCAGGTCACGCACGTAACACGTGCGCCTCTCAACGTCTTCTTTATATTATTATATAGAAGTTTTCTGTGAGAGGATCACAACGTCCTTTGGGATATTATTATAATAATAATATGATAATATTATATGTCGGCTTTTCAAGGGTGGGAAGAGTCACTGCCAGCTCATCGTCCACGTCAGAAAAAGCTGACTAGGCAAAGCTGATACAAACCGTCCAATCCATTATTTCCTTTTTATATTATTTTTAGTCAAATTTTACTTTTTTTTTTATTTTTATTTTTTTGAAAATTTTGTTATACAAGTACTACAGTTATGCAAGTACTTTTTTAAGGGGGGGAAAATAGTGTGATAAGTGGAAGAAATCTCAAGGTATGCCGTTCAAAAAAAAAAAAAAAAATCTCAAGGTATGAAAAACAGAAAGTGACTTTATAGTAAATATTTTATATATCTATATATCTAGTAACTGATAAGTATTCCTATTAAAATAAATTCAGAATTATACATTTGAAATGTGTATCTCATCAACTAAAATAGAATAAAAATTTTGGTGCAAAATTTTGGTGGCTCTATCATTATTATTAAAAATAATAATAACTCATTTTTCATATCAATGTATGTTTGTTTGAGGTTATGTATCATATTAGTTAATATAAGAAAAATTTATTGTAATTCTTGTAATATTTAGGAAATTTAACTCACTAGCTCGGAAGAAACGATAAATTTCATAATTCATATGAGAGTCAATTTTGATGTTTAAGTTTATTTTTGTTTTTTTTTTAATTGAAAAAACTGTTATTTTAGTTCTTAGTTTATTAGCAATTTTTATTTGTACAATCTTGTTTTCGCCCATTTGTTTCCCTCAAATTTATGGTGATCGATAAGTTTCAACAAAAGAGCAAAATGACTAAAATAGAAGTTTTTAAATAGTTTAAAGACCAAAATGACGTAATTTAAAATTTAAGAACAAAGTGAGATTTTTCTTGACCAATATGGTCATTTATCCTTTTTGGAATTAAATTGCCATTTTTCTAATTAAATCAACTGCGGATACATATTGATCTAGCTAGGAAGGAACTGCTCTTTATGAAAATGTCCCAGGAAACAATATACCCCGTTTTAAGGAATGTACCTTTGTGTTACATGTGACCTCGACAAAAACTGTAATTTTCTTTTATTTCTTATTTTCTTCCACTTTCTTCCTTATGTAACTTATAATATTGGTTGGGAAAAGGAAGGACTAAAATATGTCAAAAGGTGTAGGGAATGGAGCGAAGAGGAGATCCAGCGGAAAATTAATGAAATTATCAACTTTTGCAAGTTGTAGTTGGGTATAAAGTGAATAAGAGGTGGCATGTGAAGTGTTCGATCGATCTGCGTCTTAACTTAATCGAGAAGAATTAAGAGTAATTTGGGGGGAAAAAAAATGTAAGAGTAAAGAGTCGATCGATAGATCATCAGTTTCTATAGATTTTAATCAATTAGATACTTTATGAAGTTTTAGGAAATTACCAACAAATTTAATCTTGGTCCAACTATTTTTTTATTCACTCTTAAACTTATAAGCAAAGGGAACATAAAACACAGTCACTATCACCAAAACCACATATCAAGCTACAAAAATATTAGATATAAGTAAATTTAATCACCAAGGTAATCGTGTATATTAATAATACTGAAGTCTGGAGAGATATATAGCAAAACGTTACCAAATATTTTATATCAACTTGGCAATTGATTTGTCTTTAATTTTTAACTCATCAAACGCAACTTTTTTACGCACAAATTTTATGGTTACTATAACTTATAATACCATGTTAATTAAGTAATAATGATAACTTATAAGTTTTCCTTGAATAAATTATTGTTGGAATTAAAACGATTTTCGCAGCGGAAGATTGGCCCAGGAATATTCAAAAATTTTCTCAAAACAATTGACTATATGAGTGTATAGTATT
>JXTC01000328.1:210752-255359 GCA_002914845.1 Trema orientale
TTTGGGTATTTTATTATTCTAGAGGTATTTTGGGCATTTTTTGGATTTTACCGGGAATTTTATTATATTCCTTAATTTTTTGAGTATTTTACTCACTACAAGGGTATTTTGGGTAGTTTATTATTCTAGGGGCATTTTTTGAATTTTTCGGGGAATTTTATTATATTCTTTAATTTTTTGAATATTTTACTCATTACAAGGGTATTTTGGGTATTTTATTATTTTAGGGGTATTTTTTGGATTTTTCGGGGAATTTTATTACATTCTTTAATTTTTTTAGTATTTTACTCACTATAAGGGTATTTTGGGTATTTTATTATTCTAGGGGCATTTTGGGCATTTTTTAGATTTTATCGGGAATTTTATTATATTCCTTAATTTTTTGAGTATTTTACTCACTACAAGGGTATTTTGGGTATTTTATTATTCTAGGGATATTTTGGGTATTTTTTGGATTTTACCGGGAATTTTATTATATTCCTTAATTTTTTGAGTATTTTACTCACTACAAGGGTATTTTAGGTATTTTATTATTCTAGGGGCCTTTTGGGTATTTTTTGGATTTTTCTGGGAGTTTTATTATATTCTTTAATTTTTTAAATATTTTACTCACTACAAGGGTATTTTGGGTATTTTATTATTCTAGGGGTATTTTGGGCATTTTTTGGATTTTACGGGGAATTTTATTATATTCTTTAATTTTTTGAATATTTTTCTCACTACAAGGGTATTTTGGGTATTTTATTATTCTAGGGGCATTTTGGGTATTTTTTGGATTTTACGGGGAATTTTATTATATTCCTTAATTTTTTGAGTATTTTACTCACTACAAGGGTATTTTGGGTATTTTATTATTCTAGGGGCCTTTTGGGTATTTTTTGAATTATATGGGTATTTTTGGGTTAATTTTATTTTTACGACTATTTTAGTTAATAAATTAATTCATTATTATTCATTTCATTTATTAATTCTAATAAAATAAATTTCTAATCTCAAAAGTTTCTAACTCATAAACTAAAATAAAAAAATATTAACAAAAATCAAAATTTAACATAAAAAAATAACCAACTAAACCATTCTTTATACTCAATCAACATTTTCAAAACATAAACATCATCAGTATCCAATAAAACTAATAATATTATTTACCACTCATCAAATCCAATATTATCCAATAAAATTAATAATATAATCCAATAATCCAATAATCTAATAATTTCATATCCAATAATCCAATATTCATTGAAACTAATAATTTAATCCAATAATCAAATATCCCATAATCAATTACAATTTCATTTCCAATATCAAAAAAATACAATAAATATTCATAATCCTAATAATATAATACCCAAACAAAACTTAAACTAAAAAACAAAACTATATCAATATCTGATTTTTCCTAATATTACAACATTCATTTTACTTAATACTAAAAAAACTAAAATCACATATTACAAATTTACCTAATATTACAAATTTACCTAATATTACAACATTTATTTTTAATTATTTAAATAAAAAACAAAACCATAAATTAACCAAAAACTAACCTATCAAGTTTTCAGGCGGCAGCGGCAATGGAGGAGGCGGTGGCGGCGGCGGCTGGTCGGAGGAGGCGGTGGCGGCGGCACCAAAACACAAAAGAAAAAAAAAATTTATTAAAAATTGAAAAAAAAAAGAAAAAAGATTGGAAAAGAATTAAATAGCCAAAAAAATACTTACCAATGAAAGAGGAACTGATTTCTTGGATGACAGAGATGAGAGAGAAAGAGAGACACGGAGGAGAGAGGGAGAGAGAGGAGAGAGAGAGAGAAATCTAAAAATGGCGAGGAAGAGGATCGGTTTCTGGGTATAGAAACCGATCATCTAAAGCGAATGTCGCCGCTTTAAATGAAACACACCGTTTCATTTAAACCTCAAAAAATTTATGGCGGTTAGTTTGACTGCCTAAATTTTGGTGAAATATCTAAAGCAGCGACAATTATCGCCGCTTTAAACGAAAAAATAAAGCGGGGACAATGTCCCCGCTTTAAATCCAATTTCTTAATTTTTTTAAACATCTGTTCCATTTATTATAACTATTTTAATTTATTTATAATATGTTGATCTAAAGCGGCGACAATAGCAGATATTTTTACGCTTTCCCCTAAGTGGCGCCAGTTGGCGCACTCCTTCTAAAGTGGCGACAAATGTCACCGCTTTAGACTTTTTAGAGGCAAATTTTGGCGCCTTCAGATAAAGCGGCGACTCGCCGCTGCTTTAGTCAAAATATCCTAAAGCGGCGACAAATTATATTATCGCCGCTATAGATTAAATCTATAGTGACGACAAATTGTCGCCGCTTTAGAGTCGTCGTTCTATTACACCTTTGTTGTAGTGATGATTAATGGACCTTAACGATCACGTATATCTTTGAAGCAATGCTACTTAACTTCATAACACTAAATCATGACTTTATATGACTTATAGTTAACATTTACAAATACTCAATAGTATGTTTCCGTATATCATATGCTTACTATATTTAACTCTAACATAACTCGTCTGAACCATAATTAACAGCCAAGTTGACCTAAAGTCCTATTTACAAAGAAAAGAGGGAAAAAAAGTGTGAGGTCCAAAAATCTAAGCGGATGGTCTATATGGAGGGATAGGTAGTCCCACATATTAGCGGGAAAGAGATTTCCCTAGTCTCATAGTTTGTACACATTAAACAAATGAAATTCATGGCCACATAATAAATGGAGATATGTAGGCTACGTTTGCCTTTCATTTTTACTCTAATGCTATCCCTACTTCTCCCCTCATTCAATTGGGGACGCACTTCCCATTAGGTTGAATCGTACATTTTGTTTGGTAGAGTGGATTTTTGAAGGAATGGAAGGATAAGTCATAAGAGTGGATAAATGGAGAACAACAATCCTCTTTTTGGTATAAAGAAAAGAAGAAGAGAGAGGAAAAATGGAGGGGGAAGGGCTCCCTCCGGGCCCAATATATTTTATCCTTCGAAAGTAAAAAGGATTAAAGAAGAGTGAGAGGAAGAAAGAAAGGTGAATTGACTAATTTATCCTTTGGAATATTATTTAAAAAATAATGAAATGTGTAATATAGTACTTTTATAAATAACCACTCCTTATCCCTCCTACTTTTCATTCTTCTTATCAAATAATTTAAGATATTCTTACTTTCCTATCCCTCCTTCACATTCCGTCTCCTTTCTAAACAACTCATTCTTTCTACACTCCCTCCCTCCCATCTACCAAACATAGATATAGCCTTAGCAAAAAGAAAATCCCGTTTTAGACACTCCGTCATAGTGTCATTGTCGTTGCCCTTCTCATCTATATATTATATCTTTATAAAATGAAACGTGGTCCTTGTTAGAAAAATAAGGGGGTGGATAAACAAAAAGAAAAAGAAAAATAAGAAAAAAAAAGCAGAGAAACATAGTATAAATAGATATATAAAACTGAAAATATACTATAAGATATAATGACCATACTCCTAACACTAAGCATTTCATACTAATAAAAAAAAATGTATATCACCGCTAAACTTTGCATAATGCTCGAAAATAGAAACCCTCTCGTCTAAGCATATAGTGCTTAACATGTGGTACGTGTAAATATATGGTGCTTGGTAGCCTTTATAATATTTGACATCTTTATGATTAGTACTAGCATTCTAATACCTTACCGCAGAAAATTAAGTCCTATATTCAATAAATTAATTAATAATATTATTTTAGTATATATGAAAGTATACTTCTATTTGTATATATTCTACATGCAAGCTACGTAGCTTTTTACGTGCGTAAACAATGTAATTATTCAAGTAAATTACGCTAAAAACAGAACTGGTGATCATGCAAGTAAAAAAAAAAAAAAAAACGAATAAATTCAAGAACAAAAGAAATGTATTATATATATAGATTGTGCCAATTTTTTTTTAAAAGATGTTTGTTTTTCTCTTTGATTTGCGGTCCTTGTCTTCTGACTATCGTATCGAAGACTCTGGTTACCCCTCATTAATAATATGCATGCAAGTTGTTTTTTTATTTAATTTTAAATTTTTTTTAAGGGAGGCATGCAAGTAGTTGTGGGCACGAAAAAATAACTCCTGTCTAATAACTTAAAAGTTTTATAAAAGTTATGTACATATCTATATTATATTTCTGAAAGATGTTTTATTCGACGGCTGTATTTGATATTGATTCCAATAATAAGAGCTAGGGTAATTGTCAGCAACCATTATTTTATATGAGAAGTATGAATGAAGAGAAAAAGAAAATCTTTTCAATTCCCTGACACGTTTCTTGTTATTAAGAGTTAAGACATGCATAACGTTATTCCCTGACCAAGTTCCAGCCCTTTAAGACATCCATTAATAAAGCATAATTTTTTTAAAGGGAAATATTTTTAAAAAAAAAAAGCTACATCGATTTCATTTTTCTTTTGAAGGGAAGCTACATCAATAGTTGGTCGTCGTCTTTTGAGTTGGAAAATCTTATATCGTTGTAGGGAATTATAGGCTTCTATTATTATACTTGATGCTAGATAAAAGGGTTAATTAGCTAGGTTTTTATTTGGTAGGTAGTAGAATAAAATAACAAAATAAGTTGGGGTTAGATATATATAGATATATATATTTTAACTGACAACAAACACAATTTGCACTAGAGCTTTAGTTGCAGGCTCTTTATTGATCTTGCAAGTTGGCCAATATCTCCAAAATTTAATCTACAAGTTTAACATTAGTGATGGTTGTAACAATTTGTTGTAACTCATGTAGATTAAATTTTTTTCAACAAATTGTTAATCTTCCTTTTTGTTGAAAAAAATTGTGTGGTTTTACATGTACGTTAATATCCATGTGACTCATGGACCTTTTTATTAATCAACATATAATTATAGAAATTTTAAGTTATTAATCAAATCCAACAAGTACATAAAATGGCCACGAGAATTTTAATAATTAAGCGTAAGATCGCGTCATAAAAATTGATCTTAATTCATATATATTTTTTGAAGACTCAAGGCTAGTACTCTCCTAACTATCCTAATATCTCTTGGGTGATAGACTGATAGTGAAGGCAGGTAGCACGCCTTAAACATGCCAACATGGCGATCGATCATATTTGACATTAATGTTACCAAAGTTATATATATATATAGTTATCAATCCATTAGGTATTTTTTCTTTTTACCTATATATAGATATTTATCATCATCTAATGGTGATTTAACAGCTATAATGATGTGCATAAAAATACGTGCATCATTAATGTTATTTCTCTCTTATTTTTTAATATAAAAAAATATGCATAATAAATTTTAATTAGCCAAAATGATACTTATATATAAGTAAAAAAAAAAAAAGAATACCTACTAGATTATATGTTGTATGTGGACCGGACACTATATATAGAGATATAAATAATTATTTTAATTTCAATAAGACAAGATTAGAGGAAGTATAAGAAAAGGCTTGGAACATCCTAATTAAGTTGGCATGCACCCAACAAACTATATATCTCATTCTTCGAGACTAAAATCCAAGTAAATATCAATAATAATAAATGAAATAAAGTAACAATAATACAAATTGGAAACCTCACCAAGAAATCCAAAATGGGCAAAAGCAAAAGAGACATTTCTAGCTACGAAATACTCGTCGTGCTATACCTCGTTAGAACATATTTAAAAAAAAACCAATGGGAAAATTTTTTCAGAAAAAAAAGCATACAACCTGGTAGATTACATCAATTAAAGCAATAACAAGGCCGCAGCTCTGAATCTTTTCCAACAAGAAGAGCACTGAAATAATTAAGGAGAACTAGCCACCAATGATCTTAAATTTTTTAAAGTGGGGCTTAACTAATAACCACCACTTACTATAAATTAAAGGAAAATGGCACACACACACACTACCAAGGTTTAAACCCCTGACCCTCCCAAACACACACACACAACCCTCAAACCTTGGACCAACTGAGCTAATAGCCACCAATGATCTTGCGTCTCAAGGGCGCCACCAAATGAATCAGCCAGAAACAATTAATATATATGCGTAATTGCGTATATCAAATTCTATTTACTCTTAAATATTGTTTGCTTGCAACAAGTGATATTCTAACAAATTATTCCTAACTACACAAGATTAATAAGGAGCTAACATGTTACTTAAAGTAGCCATCTTCATATATATATATGGGCACCAATCTAATATGTATTTTTTTAACCTATCATAAGTATTATTTTGCCCAATTAAAATTGATTACGCACGTATTTTATGGTAAAAAATGGAAAGAGAAAAAATTAAATAATAATTTTTTATTTTTACTTATTTTTTTTAACTATCCAAATTATAATAGCCGTTGGATAATATAATTTAATAACTAAAAAAATAAATAAATATAGATAGGTAAAAAAAATACTTACTAAATTGATGCCTATATATCTAATTAAAATTCATTACGCATGCTTTTTTACGGTAAAAATTGGAAAGATAAAAATATTAAATAATAGATATTATTTTTATTATTATTATTTTTTTTCAACTACCTAAATTATGTTAGCCGTTAGATTATAATCCAATGACTAAAAACAAATAACTATAGATAGGTAAAAAAAAAAAATAACTACTGAATTGGCAACCTATATATATATATATTTAGTTTTGTAATTATTGGTCAAATAACAAGCTCTTATTACCATATTGGTTTTCCGCAACCTTTAATAATATATGGGTTTGGACCCTCCATAGATATTGTAGGTTTTTAATAAGTTCTTTGTAAAGTTAGGGATATATAATGTAATGTGATACTGGAAGTACTTAATTTTACCTTCAACAAAGGAAAATAATTTAGCCATGGGAAGAATTGACCAAGTTACTATATGTATATGGTACTCTGATTTTCACAAACAATAAACATTCTTTACTACATAAGTCTCTTTTATATAATAACTATGTATATATATATATATATATATATATATATGAGCACCAATCTAATGGGTATTTTTTTTTAGTTACATATCTATAGGTGTTATTTTGCCTAATTAATATTTATCACGTATAACACGTCTTTTTATGGTAAAAGATAGAGAAAAAGAACAAAGAGTATTAAATAATATATATTTATTATTATTATTATTAATCCAACTATTCAAATCAGGGTAGCCGTTAGATAATGATCAAATGACTAAAATAAAATATCTATAAATAGGTAAAAAAAAAAAAAGAAACCTAATGGATTATGACCATATATATCATGTTAATTAATATGATATATACAATGCATATATATATACACATCATTAATTATATTAACTAGATCTATATCGAAGCAGTACATAATGACCACATATTTGGTTTCACCTAACTGACAATATCATTTTATGTAAACTGCTAAATATTCATTTTTCCTTTAAAAAGTTTTGCTTGGTACAAAAGCAATCCCATCTATCCTTCCCTAGCTGTTGGCATAAATGAGATACTTTATACATAAAATGGGCTAGTTAGATTCGTTAGTTGAGAGGTCGTTACACTTAGATTTTTTACTATTAAATTTCATCCTTGATTCAAAGCATTAATATTATTAATAATGAGTTAATTGAGATGTAGATAGATCGTATGTATGTGACAACATATACCACTTTTGGGGCTATTGTTACATGAACAAGTCGTCTATAAGTTGGCACCACCATGTGTTTCCAATATTTGTTTTTGACTACTATTTAGTAATTACATATACATAGTGACAGGTTTAATTAAATCAAATTATACGTGTAGGGCTCCACATAACCTTATTAGTCTGATTTTTAATTTATTCACACTTTTTGAATGGTGCATTGTTGTAAATGATTGTCCTTTTCGGTATTTAATAATTGTTTAGCAAATCACAAGTAACCAGTACTCGAATGTAGACCTAAACCCACCTAACTATTTTATATGTTTGGAGAGCTAGCTGGAAAGTTCAAACGTAGTTTAACATGTTATTTTCCAGTTCGGCATGATCTAGCACGATTATCTCTCTTTAACCCCGATGGCTTTTTTAGATGGCTCTATATATCTCTGTCACTTCTTCCCCCCCTCTCAAACAAAATAAAGGGGTTTGGGCTTTGAATTGCCAACTCTAGCACTGGAATGTAAATGTAAAACCTATTAGACTAAACTTGTACTTGGCCACAGCCCCCATAAAGGTGAATAATAATTTAATCAAGATGAAGGAAAAATATATAGTTATCTATAAAAATGAAAAAAAAAGGGCGATTGTACAGTTAGTAATCTAACATATTATAGAGGATAATATTGGTTCTGAACTCAATCGGCTGTAAAGATCTCTAAACATTATAGAATGTAAAATTTTGTAAATTAACGAAGACACATATAAAATGTACGATGTATTTACATGTAACATGTTAAATATACACTATGGCCTATGGGGATGGTTAATACAGCCAAGAAATGTAGCTGAGCTCGTAATTTTGACAGCCAAGAAATTAGTACACGTAATTCATGAAAGTACGAAAGCTAGCTAATTGAAATAGTTGGCGGAGTCCTAAAAGTTCTATAAATGCAATATCGTAGTACTACTACGTACTATATATATATATATGTATGATCATGTAGAAGAAAACAATAGGGAAACATATTTATATATTAATACCATGTAAAAATAATTATGTCGACCCAAATATACTGTTTAATTAGATTCCTTATAACTTATCATCTCCTTCAGTACTATATAGCAAGCTGTATGCTATCGATCATATTTGTAACATTTGTAAATTACTGTTGCGGCTGACAATCAGCCTTTTATTAATTTAATATATATGGCATAATTAACTATATGTAGAGTAAAACTAATTAAGAGGAGCTTGAATAGTAGAATTAATTAATCATATGATATATATATATATATTGATATATCAGTATACAGCATGCGTTATCCATATGAATATTAATTTTGGTTGATAGAAAATATAAATAAATATATATATTTTGGTAAACATATATATATATAAGTTGCCAATCCAGTAGGTATTTTTTTTAACCTATGTATAGGTATTTTTTTTTAATCGTTGGATCATCTAATGGTGATCTAACGCCTATAATGAAATGCATGAAAAGACGTGCATCATTAATATTATTTCTTTATCCTACTTTTTAATATAAAAAATGTGCAAAAAAAATTTTCATTGACAAAAAATAATACATATGTATTGGTTAAAAAAAAAAACCTAATGGATTGGTGCCCATATATATATATTGGGGTGCTTTCATTTCAAGTAAGGATGTAATCCCGCCGACGGGACTAGTCCTGTTCATATTTCGACCAATACATGTCATGTTTTGGCCAATACAAATTGATTAAAATATGACTTGTGTTCGCCAAAACATGAAGATGACTGGTCCCTCAAGCGGACTATATCCGTGGCCCTTTCAAGACGAAGAAATATTTAAACGTCTAAGCTAGGTGGTGATAAGTACAATGCATGATAACAAAATCGGTCCACTAGCTAGCTAGCTTGTAAATCTTATCGCTATTTAAGGGACCATTTACATGATAAACGATATCATAGCTAGATCCGCTGGGCAATTTTCTTAATTACTTGAAATTATTAACCAAAAATGTTCTTTCCTTCCGAATATAAGTTATCTATTTCTCTTTCTATTAGATTCAAACGATATGATTATATATTTATAACCACACACACACATCATATCATAGTTAGGTCATATTGCAAGTTATATTAAACAAAAATTTGATCACGAAAAACGTATACTCGGCCAATATACCAAAATATTTTTAAATTAAATTTGCTTTTGGTTAACAGGATTGATGAAATAAGAGATACTTTCGGTGGTACATCTTTAAAAAGAGAATTCATATTGCGTTCTTCAACTTCGACAGAAATTTTTTTTTCCCTCTCCTTTGTTATTGATTACGCTGTTAGTTAAACCTCTTATATATACGTACGTTGACACGTTTTTATCAAAGATGAACAAAAAAGTGAAGAAAAAAAAATCTTGAAATCGACATTCGTTTGATCTATACTACAAGTGGCAAAAATAAGAAAATACATATTTATACTTAAATTAAATATATAGATCATTAATTTTCTATCTAGTAGTCTTCATTTTCATTTTGATTATTTTGGAATATATTTAGTGCCTAGCATTACTTGCATATCTCTAAGAATTTGCACAGTGATCATGACCATTTTTTTTTTTTTGAATAGGAAAAAACTATTTCAATATATAATATTATCTGAAAAAGCCAGTAGGTTTCACTTTGAATAAATTCATTTGTTAATCACAGCCCAAAAAAAAAAAAAAATCATTTGTTAAAACCAGGAAGCAGGTCTTGTTAGCTAGAAAGATTAATATTTTATACTATTATTCTACATTCACACACTACAACTTGGTCGTACTTTAATTGGTCTAGAACTAAAACAGCTAATAAAACCACATTCTCTGAATCTCAATTTTAGTGGGAAACAAGTGAAGCATTTCAAAGCAGTTTCAACATGTGGCAAACAAACCCAAAAAATTATATAAATACGTATGTAGTACTTATTATAACACTTGTGGGACTGACCCTATTGAATAACTAAATTTTGAGGAAGCTGCACCCCAAATATGAGGCGGTTTCCGGGATTCTGTCAAACCTAGTTTCTGATAAAAATCATTAAACTAATATGAACACAAGAAAATTGAACAGTTCATATTGTTGACAATTCTCACAAATTCTCAACCACTCTCTACAACAAAATAGTCTTAATTTCCACTACATACGTAACATTAAATAATTCAGAGTTATGATATCCAATATATAATATTTTTGAATAATTATTGAAATGTGACGAAGCAATGATACATTTTGCCGGAATGAGTTTTTCTGTGTTTATTTTTCTAGTACCAGTTGTGAATATTAGGTCAAATGGTCACTGTAATATTCTTATGTGTAAATGAAATTAATCGAAATCATCGTAATCGCTCAAGTGTAACGTCTGAAATTTCTTCATTGACATTTCAATTAGCACCATAAATTTTTGTTGTTATGAAATAACTGGGAAAAAAAAAAAGAAATAGTATTAGAAAAAGGAAAAACAAGATTAGATATAGGGCTTTTTATCCAAATGGCTGAATTTTGTTTGACAGTTTGCAAAATGGCCATATTTTCAAAGACTATTGAAAAATGGCCGATTTTTTATTTTTATTTTAAAAATAATCGTATTGACTTACTGTTTGAAAATTGATTTATTTTATAAAAAGATTTATTTTTTAAAAAATTAATTTAATTTTTCAAAAAGTGATTTACTTTATAAGAAATAGATAAAATAAAAAACGGCCATTTATCAAAATAAAATAATAAAATAGTCATTTATTAAATAAATATAAAAATAGATGTTTTTTAAATTGATTTTTTTAAAAAAAATGCCATTTCTTATAAATACTCTTGGAGGTATCTAGATTAAATTAATTCATGGGCTTCTTTTAAATTTCCGGGCCTAAAGTACCAAAATTTGAAAAATCTCAGATAGGTCAAATTTTTTGAAAAATTCCAGATTGATTTAGAACAAAATCAATTTTTAAAAAATTTTAAAAAGATAACACTTTAAATAAATATTCAGAAAAATATAACTTTGTTCTTCAAAATTGGTATTTTTTAATGGTACTTGAGGTAACTAGTTAGGTTACTTAGGGTAATTAATCTAATTACTTCGAGTATCTCTTCAACTAATAAAAAAGTGGTATTGTTCTAAATACTTTTAAAAGTGGTGTTTTTCTAATTAAAATCTGGGATTTTCAAATAAATTCAAAATTCAGGATTTTTCAATTTTTAATGCTTTGCGCCTAGAATTTTGTAAGAAATCCTAATTAAGGAAATTTGATTTTTTAAGGTAATTTTTCAAAAGAATTGAAAATTCCTGAATTTTGAAATTATTTGAACAATTCCGAATTTTAACTAGAAAATATCACTTTTATTAATTGATGAGATACTTGATGTAACTAATCAAGTAACTTAACTGGTTACCTCAAGTAATTAGATTAGTTACCTCGGTTAATCTAACTAGTTACCTTGAGTACTATTGAAAAATACCAATTTTGAAAAAAAGTGATATTTTTGTAAATACTAATTAAAAGTGCTATTTTTCTAAAAGTACTTTTAAAAAGTGATATTATTCTAATTCTGGATTTTTTTAAAAATAAAAATGGCCCGTCTAAGATTTTTCAATTTTTTGCATGGAATTTTGTAAAAAGTCCTGGTTGAGGAAATTTGATTTCTATAGTAATTTTTAAAAAAAATTGAAAAATTCCGGATTTGGAAATTGTTTGTAAAATTGCATATTTTAATTATAAAAATACTACTTTTAAAAGTATTTAGAAAAATATCACTTTTATTAATTAATGAGATACTTGAAGTAACCAATCTTGTAACTTGACCGATTACCTCAAGTAACTAGATTGGTTACCCTAAATAACTTAACTGGTTAACTTGAGTACTATTAAAAAATACCAGTTTTTATTAGTTGATGAGATACTCGAAGTAACCAATCAAATTACCTAAGGTATCTTGACCAGTTACCTCAAATAACTAGATTGGTTATCTAAAGTAATCCAACTGGTTACCTCTAGTACAATTGAAAAATATTAATTTTGAAGAAAAAAATAGTATTTTTCTAGATATTTGTTTAAAGTGTTATATTTCTGAACACTTTTTAAGAGGTGATGTTTGTCTAAATCAATTCGGGATTCAATAAAATGAGGAGAAAAAGACACAGATAGGACTAATTTGGGTCATGGTAGACATTTTTGGGACATGCAAGTTTTTTGGACATAGATAGGACCAACTTTTTAAGTTAATAGAGAGGAAAATAAAAGGTTTCCAATATTGCCCCTAGCTGATAAGTGGAAGTTGGTTTTAAAATTTAGTACATTAAATGCACGTTCTCCCTCTTTTTTTTTTTTTTTTTCATTTTCGTTCTTTCTCTCCTCTGATTGTTTCTCTCTCTCATCTTTTTACAGCCATGTTCTTCCTCTCTCCCTCTCTATTTATTTTTTTTTCTTTTCTAATCAAAGCATTTTTAATTCGAAAAAAGAATAAAGCTTGTTATTTAGATCTTGTTTGGGAGCTTTGGCATTTGAAAGCTTGGATCTTATAAGGTAAATATGTACTTTATTTCATGAAATGTTTCATAATGAGTGTTCAACATTGAAAAAGGTCTATAACAGTGATCTGGAAAATATTGTTTGCTGAACTATTCATCTTCTTCGTGTAATGGTGATCTAGACATCCCAGGTCAAGTACTACTACTACTTGACTTGAAGTCATAAACTGCTAGATGTGGGGTCAAAAACTACTTGACTAGCCCTTGACCCTAGATCACGTGGGTCAAGTAGTACTTGTCCTGGGGTTAAGAACTACCTGACTTGAAACAGCAAGTAAAAAAAAAATACAAATGAGGACTTAGATAGACTCTTCTTTTTCAGCAATGGAGACATAGATGACGACTTTCTCATTCTTTCTACTAACGTTGTAGATGTAGATTTCGTAGACTCTTTTTACCCCTTTGATTGACCTAGTTTTTATTATTCTAGGACTTTCCGTGTTCCTTTAGATAAGAGGAATCAATTAAAAAGCTTAAATACGGATTTTGATGAATGGTTTTTTGAGTTTAAGGGCGATTTTCTATGATTTTCGTAGTCGAACATAAGGAACTCTACATATTTAATGAAAAATAAAATACAGTCTTAGATAAAAAATAAAAAGACAAACATTAAGTTAAATCAACCAAATGAACTTATCAAATAGATAACAGGTCAAGATTTACTTGACCTAATGTCGAGTACAACATGACTCCAGTTAGGTAAATGATTCGTGACCTTATGTTATAAAAAATTTGCCATAAGGTCAAGATTTACTTGACCCCAGATCAAGCAGTATATGACCTTAGATCAAGTGGATCTTGACCTTTGCGGAACTTGACCTCTCCTGAAGCCAAGTGGACTTTACGGGGAAGTGTGTGGGGTGCGGTCATGTCAGTCAATGATCATGTCAGCTTGTCTGTGGTGTTGGCTGAGTGTTTAATTAGGGGTTTTTTAGTCTTTTAACTCGTGAAAATTCCAATTTTTGGTCCTAGAAAACTTATTATTAGTGGTGGTATTAAAATTGTCCAAAGTGGCTCAAACTAGTCCTATTCGCATCCTTTTCTCTAAAATGTGGCCCATCCAGAATTTTTCGATATTTGGTTCTTTCGGCCTGAAATTTTGAAATAAGCCCAACAAGTTATGCTTTCTGTTGTTGGAACTATCGAGGCCTCGAACAAATTTATCCATATCCATGGTCCAGATTTACAAATATCTCTTTCCCTTGTGTCTCTTGTTTTATTTTTCCTTTTCATATCCATTATTTTTACAATAAATAGTGTTAGGAATTTCAATATTTTATGTTACTTTTTAAAACTCGATCATATTTCATCTAAGTTGTCGTCATTTTAATTGGTGAATCTTATATATGATTTACTAATTTAGTAATAATGACACATGTTATATGAAGTAGCATTAAAAAAGTAGGATAAGTCCTAGCATTATTCATTAACCAGATGCCAATATTTAGCTTATGCAGGATTAATTTCTATTCCCTTTATTTTTTTTTCATTTTATTTATATTTATATATTATTATTATTATTATTATTATTATTATTTACCCTTTTTTAGTCTCTTTACTGCACGTTAAACTTGGCCCACTTCGAATTCTTGCAGTTGATTTCCCGTGTACATAAACGGTTCATTGTGAAGATTACCCCAAAAGAAGTCATTATGTAGTTGTTATTATCAGTATTATATTCATTTAGAAGTTCTTTTATAATATCATAAAATTTAGATTTTTTTTCCTTAAAAAAAAAAATCAACGCTTATCAAAAATAAAATGATCCTGATCTTGGATTTGGACCAAATTAAGCATCGTCAGATGCTATCCCATTTGCCCGAGCACATTTGGCCATAGAATCTGCAAGGGTGCACAGTTCTCTTGAAGAATGCTCGTATAATATTCACATGTGTAAAATATAACTTCGTGAATATATTTTGGAATTGTACATTAGACGGTAGAATAAAATCAAAACAACAAATACATGCAGACACGCACAAGGAGTACGTAGGTGCTGCCAGATGGTACATAAAATACCACTAGAACTGTGAGTAGATAGCACAAGGCTTGGAGAAGCTAGTCCGAAACAGTCTCTCACACCCCGCGGTAGAAGAAGTAGTTGAGAGATCTATTGGAGACAAATATTATTTTAACTGCGGTGAATATGGTCACTGAGGCCACTGCTAATAAATTAGTGGAAGTATATGCACATACAGGGTCAAAACGAGGCTGCTATTGACCATGAGAGAGCTCCTGCAGAGAACAGCATCGTTGTTCACGAGTTGACTAATTGGGTCAAAAATGTTGATGACGTTTCGCTAATAGTTGGTGGAGAGGACCTCTGTGGTTTATCATGCTTCTCCTGTTTCTTCAACGAATCCTTTGAGTCAAAGGCTATAGCCTACATGGGCATAATTATTGGAGAAAAAGACATAGATATGACTAGTTAGAGCTCCCTTTGACATTTTTAGAGCCGGTTTGTTAGATAAGGATTTTTAGGAGTAAAAAGTGGGGCCAATAGGAGCTAAAAGACTAAAAATTCCTAATGTCCTCCAAGCATGATTTGACATGATTCTACTTAGATTTGAGATATCTCCACATTTTTTTGTAAAATTCAAATTAAAGTTATTTGGTATTGATATTAGTAAAAATAAATACTCTCTGGCAACGGCGCCAAAAACTTATTGTGAAAATAATAAACGCAAGTGTACATATTGAACAAATAATAAAGTATAAGTATAAGTATCGTTTCCACGAGAACTGTGCTTTCTAAGTACCAAAATTATCTAACTCTAATTTTATTTAAAAGCAAATTAATTTGAAAAAAATTGCACAAAAATAAATTAAAGAACAAATTAAAAAGAAAGCAAAACAAAATAATAAATAGGACAATCAAGTAGCTAAAGGCCTAGGGTTTTTTATTTACCAAGATTAATCCGTCTAAATTATTCAATTCAATCAATTGACATTTATTCCCTATGCTAACAGCAAATTTATCGAATTTATCTATCAATCTCTCTCAAGAATTAATAACACGTTTCAATAGATAAGTTCTAATATCTCTGTGTAAATTATAAACCTATCAAAACTCATTCAGCATACGAAATTCATAATACTACACAAGCCTCATAGATATCGCTATCCTATAAATATCTCATGTTACATTAATCAATGACAAATTCAATCATCCTTTCTCAGATTTTAGATTAAATTTCTAATCCATGCAAATATTGGTTAGGCTCTCACAAGTATTAAGCATTGATTAATATAATTAATATAGAATAGAAATAAACATCAACTTATATTCAAATTAAAATAATTCAAGACATCATATTCCGGCTATATCGTAGCCCTAGAAAATAGAATTAATTCATAGCTAAAGCAAAGGGAAACATGATAATTCTGAACATAAAGAGTAAAGAAAGAAAAACTCTAAGCGAATTTAAGTTGTAGCACGCTCATGCCCCTCCTCTCCTTCTCTTGAACTCTCTCTCTCTCTCTCTCTCTCTCTCTCTCTAATTTTAGCTTCTTTTGAGCTTTTTATGCACTCTAGTACCAATGACAAGCGTCAAAGCACTTCTTTCTTTGTTCATCTTGCTGCAAACCATATTATTTTGCTCCAAATACCACCAAGTATATCAAAATTATCTAATCCATAATCAAAACATCAAAAACACAAATAAAACCCACAAAAACCTCAAGAATATAACAAATGCCTAGCTTAAATGCTATCTAATTTGTGAGTAAAACTCACTCATCAATAACCTCACTCATTAATAACTTAGGTTAAAAGCTTATTAACCCCAAGTCGGGATTTTCTTGACTGAGATCACAATGTTTTTTATTTAAAAATTGAGTAACTCCTTTCTGTGCATATATTTCTTCGAAATTCATCAATCAGTTGAAGCTATGGTCAATAATTTATTGATCTTGGGTCAATTAATTCATGACCTAGGGTTGGGTCAATCTATGCATCACGTGGGGTAAAATTTTACTTAACCTTATGTCAAGTTGTACCTGACCTGTAGTCAAGATGATCATGACCTATAGTCAAGCTGCTCTTGACCTCGAGTAATAAATGAGGTATTTATTAAATAATCTGAATTTTCCTGAAACATCTACTTTATAGATAAATTTTGGTAAACTGATAGTTATCCTAGTACTAGAAAACATAAGTACAAACTAGATATTGTTCAATAATCATAGAAAATGCAAGCTTAGAAAAAAAAAAAAGTAATTATCTTAACCACAACAAAAATTAAATATAGTCTTTGGGTTACTCCTCTCGGTCAGTTTCGGCATAGTCTTCATATTTTTTGCAATCATCGAATAATATAACTCGCACGCAAATTTATAACAGAAGTATTCCATCTTCTCAGCTTTAACATTGGAAACTAGCTTGTCAGACATCAGGATCTCATCATACTTGATGACAAACATATAACAGACAGAGCTGTCGTAATCCGATTCCATTCCGTAGCACGATTAGTGAATCTGCAGACTACTATACAAGAATAGGACAATAGAATCCTAACTTGGAGTCAACTTCTTGCCTTGGGAGCAAGAAGTTATTGACTTAGGGTCAAGCAATTCTTGAAATAGGGGTAAAAAATTATTAACTTGGGGTCAAGATGTTCTTGACTCGAAGTCAAAAAGATATTGACTTAAGGAAAAATATACTTGACTTGGAGTCAGACAATATTTTCGGTTGGGGTTATGAAGTGTGTATATAGAACTTGGTCACGATGTTATATGTGATGTATTCCTAAATTTATAAATTAAAACTTACTGACCTCATGTCAAGATTTTCTTATCTGGCGTCAAAAACTTTGTAATATTTTGTTTTCTAATTCATTAATTAGGTCAAGAATGTATTGACCCTCATATCAAGATTTTCTTGACTAGAGTCATAATCTCTTTATTATAAAAATTGAATATAATTTTATGTACTTATTAATTCAAGAAATTCTTGATATTGGGTCAAGTAATATTTGATTTGAAGTCAAGATATTCTTGACCTAGAGTCAAGATAACTCTACATAGAGTCAAGTTTTGCTTGACTTGTAGTAATAAATAAGGTCTTTATCAAATGCGCTAAATTTTACTGAAATATTTACTAAATAGTTAACTTTTAACAAAATAATAGTCATCAAATATACCAAAAAAATATAATTAAAAACTAAATATTATTCAACAACCAACCATAGAAACGACAAGTCAAAAAAGGGTTAATTGTTTGAACTATAACCAAAATAAAACATTGTCTTTGCTTCCTTAAATTGGGTCACTCCTATCGGTTAGTTTTGATATAGTCTTCATATTTCTACAATGTATGATAATATAACTCGCGTGCAAGCTTATGATCATTGATAGAATTATTCCATTATTTCGGTAGTGACATTGGCTATTGGCTTGTTGGGCAGTAGGAACTCATCCTACTTGATGACAAACATGTCACAGTCCCAATTAAATAATAGCGAAAGCTAAAGTTAAATAAAACAATAAGATTCAGTGAGGGTCAAGTGATACATGACCCTAGGTCAAATGATCCTTAATCTAGGGTCAAGAACTTCCTGACCCAAGTGCAATGAGCATTTGACCCAAAATTTGAAAAAATTCAATTTAACGTAATCATTTACTAACTCATTAGTCTGTTGTGGATTATTCTCACAGAGTCGAACTGAAAATGGTTGTCCCTTTTACGATGTCGGGAGTATCAAATATACCACCAATAAGAAGAAGATGGAACAAATATTTTGCCACCATAGAATACTTCTTCTCAAACAACTCATCGTGCAAGGGATTTCTCTTTAACAAATCATAAACCACAATGGATCTTAGGGAAATATCAACCATAAGCAAGAATTAACAAGTGGTCAAAAGCTTGTTGACCTTAACTAAAGAAATTCAAATAAATAGGAGGTCAAGAACCTTTTGACCTATAGTCAAAGACTTCTTAACTTAAGTCAAGGGCTTCTTGAACTAGAAGTTATAGAGCTATTGATATGAGACCTAGAAGCACTTGACGAGAGTCAAGAAAATCTTGACTAGGGTCAAGAAACACTTGGCTTGGGTAAAAAACTTCTTGACTCTATCAGAGCATTCAACCTCTGAAACACTCAATCTATTGCCACTATTAACAAATCCAAAATAGATCAACATATATATTTTAATGAAAAATAATGAACACTCACACAAAATAAGTATCCATACTACCAACGAATCCCATAAATGGGTTAAATTTCACCACAATCATATACTATATCAAAATTTTTTTCAACCAATGAAATCAAGATAGGATTTTTCCTAACATACATCTGGAACTTAACATACTTGATTATAAACATACCATAGTTCTCACTGAAAAATAGCAAAATATCATATTGAATCAAACAATAACATCAAGTGAGAGTCAAGCTAGACTTGTCAAGGTCAAGTGAAACATGACCATAGATCGAGTGCTCCTTGACCCAAGGAGAACTGCATCAACTGATCTTTGATCTAGGGCCAAGTGATCATGAACATTGGTTCAAGAACTTCCTGACCAAAGTCAATAAGCACTTGATCCAAATTATTAAAAAAAAAAAAACCAACTTAACATAATCATTTACTAACTCGTTAGTCTGTTGTGGATTATTCTTACAGAAGTGGGCTTTGTACCTTTTGTAACATCTGGAATAGTATCAAATATACTAACCAGATCAAGAAGATAGGGCAAATATTTTGACTGTACTAAAATAAAAAAAAAAAAACTTGATTAGGTTCAAGAAGATCTTGACTTGAGATAGAAATATCTTGACTATGACTTAGCTTGAGTCAAGATCATCTTGACCTCCACTTAAGATGAAAATGAAGAATAGCCAATACGAATTCAATCTATAACCACCATTAACAAAGCGAACACAGGTCAAAATCTGTACATTAATGACTAACAGCAAATACTCATACAAAACCAGTAACAATACTACCAACAAAATCCCAAAAAGGTAAATACTTTCACCAAAATCAGAAATTATGTCAGTGGATGAAGTCAAGATAAGGTTTTTCTTAACACACAACTTTAAAAAAAAGAAAGAGGATTTTGTTATTAAAATATAAAATGAACCTTTTTTTCCTCAATTGAACATATTTGCCCATTTCTCCTTCACATCGACCGAATTTTCGTCTAGGATATCAAGCTTCGGCATTGAAGTTTTTGCCAGTGACTTTGATGGCGCATTTCTCTTCTTTCCCGACGATGTTGATGCTAGATTCTTCGTAGAAGACAACTTTTTACCTTCGGTTGGATGTGTTTTAGCTATTACAGATGGTTCAAAGTTTCTAGTGAAAAAAAAAGATGGAGAGAATGGAGAGGCAAGCGGAGAGGGTATTCAGCTTTAGGAGGTTTTTGGGTGGTTTTGAATTCAGGTTTGAGAGGTATATTTTCAGAGGAAAAGGAGACAAGAGAGAGAAAGAAATGGTGAGAAAATGGTTAAAGTCTGACTATCTGAAGTTCTGTATTTGTAGATAACAGAAAATTATGAGTATTAAATAAGAGATGTGGAACAACACTTGTACTTTTGTCCAATATGACACAGAGTCTTTATTAGAAGCATAGGCAAGGTATAGGGAGATGTTAGTATGGGCGCCATACAATAAAATGCTAAGGTGGTTACAAGTTCAGATATTTTATAGTGGATTGAACTACATAACTAAAAATATGGTTGACAGAGCAGCTAGTGGATCTCTAAATATAAAAAAAGTTGATGACGCATATGAGTTGATAGATACGATGGCTTATTATTATCAGTATCCGACAGGATATGCATGCCAAAGAGAGTTGTCGGAGTCTATGAAACTGATGCCATTTCAGTATTGTCTATCCAAGTTGCTCTGTTGTCGAGGCAGTTGAATAAATAGAGAGCAAAAGCCATTCACACTCCATGCTTAGTGTGTGAATTATGTGGAGGGAACCATACGAGAGCAAACTGTCAATTTGAAAGTTCGTTTACACTATATACCACTGAACAAATTAATTATGTGTCCAACTTCCAACAACATCAAGAAAAGAAGGTGTCTTTTGGAAGATGGCCTTACCCAACTTGCCCAAACGACATCTCCTAAGATGGCGCGTATATTGTTATTGTAATCCCCTAATTTTTTGTAATCAATATTATTGTATTTCTTCTGTGTGTATTATTGTGAAGTGAGAAATACAATAAAGATTGTATTATATTGTTAAATCTTACGCACTTAATTCACAAGGTTAATTCCGTGAATTTATTGTTACATAGATTAAATTGGAGCTTAGTTTTGGCAATTTGAAGTATGTGTAAATTATTGAGAAGTCATGAACTCTTAAGTAATTTAGATGTTTTGAAATATTTTTATTTAATGGGTCAAAACTGCAATATTTTCAAAGGTATAGTTGTAGAAAATTTCGTAGTGAGGACCAACTTGCAAAGTCAGAGTTTTTCACTCAAAACACTCAGACCATGTGTGCATCTTTGTTGGGGAGTTTAATTTTTGTTGTTTCAACACCTCACCTTTGAGCTGTTGCATTAAGAGAGTAATGCCCATTAAAAGTATAAGTTTAATTGATATATCATTTATTCTACTTCATTTTTCCTTCATTCTCTCATTCACACGTTCCTCTTTCTCTTTCTCTCTGTTGTTCGTTTGTCACCAGTACAAAAGTGTGATCTTGTTGCTTGTTCTAAATTAGAGATTTCAGAGGCTCTGGTGTTACTATTACTTGAAGATTCTTGGAGTTTTTAGGTGCTAAAGCTTCTCTCCAAGTTTAAAAAAAAAAACTGGCTGAATGTTCTTTGTTTTAGAACATGTTCTTGGGTTGCATGTAGATATTCATATGAGTATTCATAGAAATTGTTATGAGTTAGTGTTCCAAGGTTCTTTTAGTCTTTATTTTGTTATAAAACTTGTAAAATACATTTTTGGTCAGTGTGGATAATTTGATTTGGAGTTTTTACAAAAAAATCGAAATCTGAAATTTTTGGTTTTTCAGTGAGCAGTTTCTGTATTTTGAGTATTTCTACCCTTAACCTTATCCAAATGAGCTGAAATTTTAGTATGTCGTAGTAGACATCTAGCTCTTTCCAAATTGACCTTATTTGTAAAATTCTAATGAGGATTCGATTTTCTATGATTTTTCAAAGATACATTTTCGTCTCTGTCAGCAAAACAGAGTCTCGTCTCTGGAGCTGTTTTTGGTCGACCAGATTTTAATGTAGTCGACCAGAATCTGTTTTTAATGCCTAAATCAACTCGTTAAGCAGGGGTTGACTTCCAGGGTTATTTGGTTGACCAAACTTTTTCAGACCTAGAAAATAATTATTTTAAGTGTTTTCCACTGAAGTTAATTGTATTTTAACCCCGGGTACACATTGAGCACTATATTTGAGAGCAAGGACTGAAACTAAGCTGTTTTTTATATTTAAGACTGAGATAAGTTAGGTATTTAATTATAATAGTGTTAATACTAAAATAAGTGGAAACTTGGAATTAGGAAAAAGCTCCAATTAATCTTATGACTGTTTTGTGCTATAGTAGGGACAGTTGTGCGTGAGATTTTGGTGTAAGCTATTTTACTAGAGCTTGAGGTATACCATTTCCAGGTAAGTACAGTTATTTATCTACATCATTGAGTAACTAGTAGTGCAAAAGTTGTGCTAGAAATATATTTATTGTGCTTTGTTTATTATACATGCTAAGTTGATTTTGTGTTGCTAAGGTGCTGTGTTAGCATATAGTGAAGTACTTATGCAAATGCACATATATGCACTTACCAATTGATAAATATGATGAGCAGTTATGTGCACATTTAGATATGCTTGTGATGAGTCACTAATAGAATTAAGGTAACGATGCTTGTGATGAGTCGTTACGTGCACAGCTAGTGATGCTTGTGATAAGTCACTAACAGAATTAAGATAACGATGCTGGTGATGAGTCGTTACGTGCACATTTAGTGATGCTTGTGATGAGTCACTAACGAAATTAAGGTAACGATGCTTGTGATGAGTCGTTATGTGCACATTTAGTGGTGCTTGTGATGAGCCACTAACGAAATTAAGTAAAAAAATGCTTATGATGAGTTGTTACGTATAAACTCCAGTGATGCTTATGATGAGTCACTGTTAGCTAGACTGGCGATGCTTGTGATCAGTCGCCCAGCATTAGATAAGAAAATAAAAAGGGTTGAGGACCCATTACTGTGTGTTATTATTGGCATACTTATTTTGCTTGTTTTTATAGCTTTGTTGTGCATTGTGGATGCCGTGTTAAGTTTTATATAGTTTGCCTATTTTGGAGTTTGGTGTATAATCTGTCCTGCCTTACTAAGCATTATGCTTATATAGTTACTCCATGCTATAGGTAAAGGAAAGAACAAGATTAGCCAGTGAAGAGTGGACCAGTCAACGTGCAATGTACATATGGCCTGACCGTGGGAAGAATAAAAATGTTTGGATAGTGGCTCAAATTTTGTTATTTAGAATTTAGAAGTTGTTTTGTATAT
Organism: Trema orientale; assembly: GCA_002914845.1. Lineage (NCBI taxonomy): Eukaryota > Viridiplantae > Streptophyta > Magnoliopsida > Rosales > Cannabaceae > Trema > Trema orientale. The sequence goes on from JXTC01000328.1 coordinate 234,435, forward strand.
TTATATTGTAAACAAACGAGGTATTTGTGAAAAAGAATTTTAACGTGGTTGTGTTTATGTTGGAAGTTTATTAACATCTCCATGTTCTTGTTATATAGAATTTTATGACGAAAAAAAAAAACTTATATGTTTTACTTGGCCTTGTTTTTTTTTAGAAATTTTTATAAAATAACAATTTTAATCATTATTAACAAGGAGGGTGTTACAGTTATACTATGTAAACATATATAAATAGTTTATATTGTTATGAACCAAGAAAAAAATATATATACACAATTTCTGTTTGTTTTGTATTGCCTTAGTGGACATATTCTGTTATATTTGAACATATATACCAAGTTCATTTCCTTATGAATCATAAAAAAAAAACTTATTTACCTAGTTCAAAATATTATATACCGTATAAAAAAATTATTTTGTTATGAACTATGAATCATTAAGTAAAACTTATGTATCATTTCTGTGTTTCTTTCAAATTTTTATTCATCAAGAAGTATCTGTCTTATGATGCAACTTTTTTTCTTGGATAGTTTATCATTATATGTACCTAGTTCATATTTAATAAACCAAAGATGAAATTTATATCTATCATTTTTGCACAGATTATGATCATAGTTAATCATATGAAGCTTTGGAATAAGAGTTTTTTTTTTTTTTTTTTTGAGGTCAAACAAAACTGTTATTATAAAAGGTATTGTTTACAATAATAGCTTGTAGTGGAAGAAACAGAAATGATTCCTTCAAAATATAAGCTAATTCTCCACTCCTCTAATTATCATAGCCAAACCAAATGTAAAGGGTTGACCACGATATCAGAAAAAAAGAAAAAAAAGCTAAATGCACCCAGTAGCAGTATACCGTCGTTAATACATTCGACTCCTAAAATAGGAGATTTTAGGCCAACATCCCTGACCTTATAGGAGAACCCTAACTCATGAAGCTTCCTCGCCTAACATTTACAACATAACTACTATGAGCATCTTTCTTGAATTGTGACCAAGTGTAGAGCAGCTTTCCAAAGGGGGAGAACTACACGTCTCCCTTCTTCGGTCTTCTTCTTCTTCTTTTTATTATTTTAAATAAATATTACGTGAAAAATAGAACAATAAATAAAAGTGTGGAATCACATTATTTGTAATTATTATTATCTCACTAAGCTATGACAGAAAGATTTGATTTCCCTAGTTGTGATATATATTTAGGGAAATAATAAAAATAGACACCTACAATATTTGTCCTTTTATCATTATACTCTTGATTACACCAGGATGTAAAATTAGTTCCCTTGATGAAAAGCTAGCTTGTAAAATATTGTATACATAATAGATTTCGTGAGATGTTAATGCACTTCAAACATCATATAGAACCGTAGATATATTATTTAGATATAAAGTGAGCCATATAGAGAATATAAGGCCAAACTACTATCATTATTTCTTTTTGCGTCATTATTTTATATAGTCCACATATTTTAGAAACCATATGCATTCTGAGGACTAAAGTTTTATATAATAAGTGATGAGATATTTCACTTATAGATATACGCAATAATTTATATGTAAGCCTATTTAGTTGGGAGAGTAAAGTTTGGAGGTCTTAAAAAATTAAAAATAAATTAAAAACAAGACAGTAAATCAAGGTAAAGAAAATGGTGCATACTTCAAGGAAATCATTATTGTTAGTAAAGCGGAGAAAACATATTTAGGAAACTAATATTGTATTCGGCCAAATACAATTGAAATGAAACTAATTCCAATATGCTATATCACGTTTGGAATTTAGACAGATATCCAACACTAACATCTTAGTACTATTTGGAATTAGGAAATAATCCTTGGACAACATGAAAAGAGCCAGATGCTTATTCATACAATATATTAAGCTTAAACTAAATTATTTCTTCTAATTTGTAGTCACATTTGACACACTTAGTCTTTCAAAAGGCCATGACACTCCATCAATACTCGCCTACGATCCCCAGCTCACCCAAGGTGGAACAAGAATAAGTCATTGTCAAGATCTTGAAGCGACATCTCCAAATTTGAAGGATGGCAGCCTTGAGATTTGCTTTATTTTATCCCTTTTGGGTAAGTAGACATCCTATTAGAACATTATCTGAAGTTACCCCCTCATGTACTAGTATTTTCTCAATTATCGCAGTCACTTTACCCTCTAACTTTGTCAAGGATAATGTGTCATCCATTATCTTGGGTAGGTCATCCATAGCATTGGGTGGAGAAGTAGGAAATTTGAAAAAATCGCCCAGGTTAGAAAGAGTAACCATATTTCAATGATATAAGAAGCAGTGAAAATCGTTCATAGAAGTTACATTTTTGAAAAAACAGGTAGTTTTGAAATCAACAGTTATCATCAAGGTATAGTTAAGGCTTCCCCAAAACATGGCAGAAAAAAAGGAATTTAAGATCAAGTTAAGTAACTTCCATGTTTGCAGAAGAAAGCAACTTGGAAATTAGATTCAAAATCTGAACTTATGACAACGGTTTTTTGTTTTGTTTCCCGGTATTTACTCTTATATGCTTCATCTTTGGAATAAGAGTTAATAAATGATAATCATTGAATGAAAAATATATAATCTTTGTCATTTTAAACAATTTAGAATTAATATTCTAAAAATCCAAATATTGATCATAATATCTCTCTTGATTTCTACTTCTCTGTCTCCGAATCGGTACAATTCTCTTTTTGTCTATCCTCCAATATTAAAGTTCGATCAAGTTCTGTAGCCAATTTTTGTGGGAAGAACTTCATCTTGTCTTGAGTTACTTGTCTTGTGTTCACATTTGTCATGAGTGTTTAAACCCACTTGATGACAAACATGCCACAACCAGCCCCCTGCTTTAGAAGTGTAAAATAGATATATCATTGAACAAATTTTACGAATCATTTCAATATTCTCAATTTTTTATTCTTACCCATTTGTTTGTGTTTCTAGATCCTCGATAAACTATATTATGAAGTCTCCTTCCTTGATTTCTTTTTGTTCTTACTAGAAATTTGCTGCAGCCGATAGGTTTCGTAATTATGAACCTATATTAGAAAATATATACAGCAATTGAAAATTTATGAACCATGACAATATATATAATTATGTGATCTTTGCTTATGACAAAAAAAATTTAAGTTTATGCATACCCAAAGACAAAACCTATCTATATTTGACTACTTTATGAACCAAATTTTGAATCTATATTCTAAGCAAATACACACAAGTATTCCAAAACAGAGGCCTAATAATTTGAACACGCTTACAAACAAAACAAGACATAGATAATATATATATATATACTAGCCACTAAAATAGGACGTAGAACTTCTTTATCATATAACTGACCAGCCACTAAAATAGCTATGGAGTCTTGTAAGAATATAAAGCTTAGAACACAATACCAGAAATATAAATTTCTGGAAAAAAAAAAGACCTCACAAACATAAAATCAAGTACAAAATATGAAACCAGCTAGTGTGGTAGTAAGACCACATGCAGCTAATAAAAAGGTCAATATAGGCTCAATTGGGTATACTATGGATATAAGTGTCAATGGTAGGCTTGAAAGGCTCAAACGACCCAAAGATGGCCTAAATCATATCTCTAATGCAATGTAGTCTAGAATTTTACCTCAAATGATAACAAACTGGTTCTAAAATTTATTGATGAGAGTTCAAAGATGTACTTAATCCGCATAAACTTTCTCTAAATAAGTAAAATAATTAAATACAACTATTTATGTGCTCAAAATATTCAAAGAATCATAAGCAAAATCAAACTAATACAAAATCAAGCACACAGACAAAAATAACATTCATCATTTTTCCAAAAATCTTATTCAGTTAAATCATAGTCTTATCATCGGTATTTGACAATTAAAGTCATAAAATCAAAACTAAAAATGTTTTTTTTTCTTAGAATTTTTTTTTTTCATTTTTTTATTGTATTTTAATTGGAAATTTTTTTGACTTCGTACCCCCAAACTTAAAATTAACATTGTCTTTAATGTTGAAAATAAAAGAGAAGGTAACAGAAAACTCCCTTAAATTCACACAGCAGGTGGAGGCTTCTGGTTGAGTCATTTAAATATTAACTCCCAAACTTATGCAAGAACTTGAGGCGCACAAAAGTAAAACAAACAAAATAAACTAAACCTAAGTAAGAATAAAAATATAAAAATACCAAAGAAAACAAAATAAAAATGAAAACATGAGTTTCCTCCCAATAAACACTTATTTTATAGTCATCAGCCAGGCTCTTTAACAGCATATTTATGGCGTTCTCATAAGCATCACCCATGAACATATATCGACAATGAGAGGGCAAGGACTTAGGCTTAAGTATTGGAAAATTTTGGATGGACAGCAACGGTCTAAGAATTTCCTTCCTAAGTGTCATAAATTTCGGCTCTGTCCTATAAACATAACTTGTTAAAGCTATCAAGTCATGTGTATCCTTCATAGTGTCTCTGTTTTTAGCTTTTATTGTCTCAGAGTGGACTATCCAAGCTTTTAATGGTGTTTCTGGATGCTCAGCTTTGAAAGATTCAGCTATTTATGGTTGTGATATGGTTAAACTTGTTTCCTCAATCTCCATAATAGTGTTTTTAAGTTGCTCCACATTGTCCTCATCTACTTCACTTGGAAATATTGATTGAGAAAGAACATTGAAAGCTTGTGTTTCTACAGATTCCTCCGAATCATTTTGCGGCTCATTGAGTTGTTCACCACTTTCAAGTATAATCTCCATCTTTTCATTATTTAAATTGGTCTAAGGGTTGCTCAATAAAGATTCTTGTGGTCTTTCGGATAAAAGAGTTCTCAATTGACTAATTTACTCATCAAGGTATTGGGCTGACACATCTCGATTTGCAATCAACTAAGATGTCGTTTGGGCAAGTTTGACAACGGCATCTTTCAAAGATATCTTCTTCTCTTGTTATTGAAATCCCGGTGAAAGATTCATCATGTGTTGATTGTTCCATAAAAAATCTAAATAATACTACCACACCGGAGTATATGTGTTGGGATATAGATTATGTTGCTGTTGGAAGTTTATCACATAGTTGATTTATTCAATGGTATAAGGTGTAAACAAACTTCCAAACTGGCAATTAGCTCTCATATGTTTCCCTCCATATAATTCACACAATTAGTATAGAGTGTGTATGGAATTTTCTCTTAAATTATCCAACTACCTCAACAAAGTAGCAACTTAAGTAGACAATGCTGAGATGGCATCAGTTTCATAGACTCCGATAGCTCTCTTTGATATGGAATATCCTGTTAGATTCTAATAATGATAAGTCATCACTTCTATCAACTCATGTGCTTCGTCAGCTGTTTTTCTATATAGAGATCTACTAGCAGCTCTATCAACCATATTCTCAGTTATGTAGTTCAACCCATTGTAGAATGTTTCAACTTGTAACCACTTTAATATCTCCTTATACTTTTCTCATGCTTTAAATAGGGACTTCATGTCATATTGGAAAAAAGTACTGGCGTTATTCCACATCTTAGCCCTTTTTTTAGCACCAACTATGAACACTTGGAAAATTAAAACTAGTGAGTATTAAGTATCGTCCCACGAAGACTATTGACTTACTAAGTACCAGAATTTTGCTAATTTTAACTTTATTTGATCTAAACGACTAAAGACAAATTAAATTAAATTAAATTAAAACTAAAAATAACTAATTAAAATCGGATAAAAATTAAATAAAAGAGAGCACAAAACAAAAATTAAACAAAGTTTAAATCAATTAAAATAAACCTAGGTATTTGATTTCACCATAACTAATTCATTCTAAATTCTTTATTTCATTAGCCTAAAAGTATTCTTCTAGTTGATAGAATAGATTCTCTAATTTGTTCACTATCCTCTCTCGAGTTTAAGCAAAAATACCCTTAATTACCAGTTCACTATATTCCTATGTGAATTAAACTAATTAAGAATTTATTAAAATCTATGGAAACTCATATAGCGACTACACAAACTACATAAATATATTCCTATTTTACTTACAATCTTTGGCTTTCAATCTAATGAACTAGATATAAAAATCTCCTTCTAGTTTCATTACAATTAACAAATCATCTATTTAATGGCCAGTTAAATAGAAGAATTAAGAACAGAATTGAAAACTCAACTAGGAAAAATAATTCATTGACTAAATTGGAAGAAAAAATATTAAAGCATTATAGTTAGGCTACATCGTAGCCCTAAAAAATAAATCTAAAGCATAACTAAACTAAGAAAAATGATAAGCATAGAATCATAATATTCAAACAGAAAATTTAAAGAGAGAGAAAAACTGTCTAAAAAATTTCTTCGTTAAGTTATGCAGCTATTCTTCTCACTCCAAAGTCTCTATTCTCACTATTTTTCTCTAATTCCTCTCTCTATACTCTCAGTCAGCCGTTCTCGTGCGTTTTGTACCATATATAAAATGTACATACATATGAAAACTACCTGATCAATTCGTTTTGTTCACGTTATCTTATCAATTTTCATAATGCACGATACCTTCCCATACTCTTTTGTTTCCTTTTCCTTTTTAATTGTTTTATTATTTTTTTTATTAATCATATTCAGCCTTATCACCAATTCCAAAGTCCGAATGATATTCATGTATTACTTTAAACACTTGCAAAGGAGTCAGGTACGTTTAGACCTTAAGATTAGGCTTCTGTCAACTTCATGTACTAAGTATTAGACTTTCTTTAAATCTTGGACTTTCTTACATCATTTTTCTCTAGTTGTTTTAGACAAATATCAGCTTTAAGCTTTCTTTTCTATCAATATTTCTTAAGATGTTCAATTTAACAAAATACTACAAATTAAGATAAAGACTTCAGACAAAATAATAATTAAGCTAGAAAAGGTACATAAATATTGTATAAATATGAGTACATCAGGCTTATTGGAATGACCAATGATTGATTCAAATTAATGAAATCTTTTCCCAAATGCAGGAGTGTCAAAGTAATATATTACTTGGTAAGACCGAGGTCGATCCACAGGAAGGTTAATGAATAATACAAGACCATAACACATTTATTACAAGAATTAAAATGATGGAATAAAGTATGTTGTAGGATGATTATGACAATATGAAACAAAGTGACAAAAATATAACGATATAAAGTTACAGAATTAAACAATTGCTAAGATTAGAGATCCACTCTTGGGTACATCAAATAAGTATAACTTAAACTTATTTATTACTCAATTAGAATTCACACACAACAGAGGTTCCAATCAGACGATTTAGCATTAAAGGTTCTTTAAGTTACACATGTGATTGCATTAGTTTCCTTAATTACTTTCTTTGGATGATGCCAACGCTTATAAATGTGGTCAAGTACTCATAGTGGTACCTTATGTTTATAACAAATCAAGATTCTATCCTAGCACAGCCGGTTAACCGAACATACAGCCCAAATGGAATCAAGTATTTATTGTGTCAAAGGTTATATATAATGAATCAAGACACACCACTTAATAAGAAGGGTATTAGATTAATTAAGAAAGTAAAGACAACACATATATTACAATAATGATTAAAAGATGTAAACAATTAATTCTATGTAGAGTTTTAGATTATACTTATTCTTCTCTTAAGAGATTTACCCTTTTATCTTAGCAAGATAGAAATTAACTAGACATGATAATAAAGAAAAATAAAGATGAACATGATATAAACATAAAAGTGAATAGAAATATTTTACTACTTTACATACAAAATGACATTATAACAATATAGAAAATAAGAGAGAAAACAAAAGAATGATCTTGATATAAGAAAACAAGACGCTTATTAAGGCTAGATTAAGCATCTATTTATAGGAAAACTTGGAGATACAAAGTCAATATTTATAGGCTAAGGATAAGTGCAAGGTGGCACTTTATTTTGGTAGATTCAGTCTCTCCCAAAGATGTATATAAAACTCCATGAATTTGGACAAAAAATATCTTGAAGATCCCATGTAGTTTAGAATCTGCGCCCATTTTACAAAACCTGCGCAGAAATGAACATTTAGCATAAATTAGGGGTAATTCTTGCTTTTATGCCTATATCTACAAAAATGCTTTAAATTAGGGAATTTAATGAAACTCTAAGTATATAATAATGATATAATCTCAGAATAAATGTACACAATTAGAATTTCATCACACCCCCTAACCAGCTTATTACTAGTCCCTAGTAATTAAAGCGTTATCACTTAGAAATGATTAACAAAATTTCCTTCCAAAGTAATCACCATTTTTTCTTTATTTGATTTATCCAAGTAAACAAACTCTCAATTTTTATTGAATCAAATATTCTTAAGTCAAAATATTAATAAACCTTCCTTTTTGTATTCATGAAACAATACATAATCATGAGGCTTGATTGATAAATGTAATATAAGTTCTAATATTTCACCGATGGTAGCTTCTTTGAGTATGGGGCAATTTCTTTTTTTTTTTATAATACTATGAACAATACATTCTTAACCCATGTAGCGAGCTTCAGGCTAATGACTCCCAGACTAGTTGGCCTCAGGGCATTAGGTGTTGAGACACCCTTACGAGCTTAATAACTCAGGTTGCAATGCTTTTATTAAAGAAGACAACCATAGATAGTACAATGTCTAGTTTTCTTAGGTTTTCTCCTTAACTCTTGCAACGAGTTTTGGGCCAATAACTCCCAAGCTAGTTGGCTTTAGGGTATTAGGTGTTAAGACACCCCTTCGGGCTTAGTTGCTCAAGTTAAAGAGGCTATAAAACCAAACTTTTCTACGATTTTTTTTTTATAAATACTATATGCCTTTTTTTTTCTTTTTTTATTTTACCCCTTCCCTTAGTTGCTACCTTTGATAAAATATAAGAACTTAAGTATCATAGCAATTCAATTCGCAACCTACAATCATATGTCAAAGTGTGTGTGTGTGTGTGTAGAGGATGGTTTATGAATATTTGCTAAGTATATAAATATAATCTAAGAGTTTGTAAATTTGAATAATTCAAAAAGAAATACATGATGAAACAATATTAAGAAATTTAAAAATTAAGACTAAATGTTACATATCCACTGTAATGCATCTCAAGAGTAAACTTACTCTTTACTCTGCCATCAATGATATAGTCGCTATGTCCAATGGTTTTAATAACAGCAAAAAGATTTTTTTTCTTTTTTCTTTTTATTTTTTATTTTTTATTTTTTGGTGTCAACTATCCGTTGCCCTGAACCAGAGTTAAACAATGTCCCCAATGTCTTGAGTTAGATAGGAAAAGTATAGAAGACATCAACTCTACTAAAAAAAAAAACTGAAAAATACATAAAGAAAATAAAATGCTGTGAGAAAAACCACGAGACTAGAAAGTTTTACAGACTAAGAGACAGATCTAATCTAGCTTTTTTTTCGGCGTTCCTTATTTGACCAGTCTAACCGAGTTATAGCTGGATCAACTTCTGGGACATAGATTTGCAATTGATCAATCAACTGCTCAGGAGTTATAGCAGAGATGAAGATTCGTCTTGAAGAGTCTGAAATAAACTTCTGTTCTACAACATGATCTATAAAGGACAATAAGCCATTAAAGAAACCATTAACATTTAACAGGTCGATGGACTTTTGGTGGATTTTCAACTGGGCCCAAGGAGCAACTTGAAAAATTTCTTCTAATATTCCAATGCCCCCAGGTAAGGTAATAAAAGTGTCAGAATGATCAAGCATCTTTTGTATTCGTTCATGCATTGTTGACACTTTCAGTTCTTCCCCAACCATTTTTCTGGTGATGTTTCCTTCAGTCAAAGCTTTTGGGATGATTCCCAAAACTTGGCTTCCTCCAATGAATGTAGCTGTTGACACGCAACCCATTAACCCAAGACTACCTCCCTCATAAACTAAATAGATTTTCCCTTGAGCTAACACTTTACCAAGGTGATTTGCTACCTCTAAGAACTCTTTATCTTTCTCCAGACTGGATCCACAAAATACACAAATATTTGTGATTTTACGAGATGAGGATCCGGCCATTTTAACACTTCTCTTAAACTTATGAATGAGTTTGAGTTGAATGAAAATGGAGAAAAGAAGTGATGCATTTATAGAGATAGAAAAAGTAATGTAATGATAGCACCTACAGGGGTAGGTCGGCTGTTGTCAGAAAAAGTTCGAAAATTTTAACAGAACGATAAAAGGACAAAGCATGTATATGTATAGGTAATTGTGATTGTGGCTCACATCTTCCTCTGGTTTTATGTCCATTAACGGCTTAAACACCCTATATGGGTCGAGGGTTAGCTTCCCATCCAATTTTCTTATAAATTGACAAACAGGGTCTTTTAAAGTCAGATTCCCAAGACTATATCGCTCATACTATTATTAAAATTGGGGCCACAATTTGTGAATTGCAAGATGTACATCCCCGCTAGGATGCATCTCAAGGGTCGATAGGAGATCATCCAATGACCCCTTACTCATGTCATCCTTCATAAAGTTTATTTTATCTTCATAATTTGTGGATACCATTCCTAAAGAGCGACATTTTATATTACAAGTCCATCGTGCACATTTATGACAAACTTTCATTCTTTTAGCACGACGCTTTGTTGCAAATGAGCTTTTATCATGACTAGGTATGTATGAAACAAATGAATTTAAAAACTCACCTGATAATCGTACTTTTGCTTCGATAATCCAACGGACATCTTCAGGAATACCCATATGCATTAGTAACCTTAATCTTTCACATCTAGCAAAGTAAATTTTTAGCAGAGCATTTTGAGGAAGGGAAGGAAAATATTTTTGCAATTTTAAAAGAGTGACATCTATTTTGAAGAAAGAAATTGAAAGAAAGAGGAAAGAAGTAAAAAGTTGTTGTGAATCTTGACGAGAGATTGAAACTTTAAGCACAAATTTTTTTCTTTTTCTATTTTTTCATTTTCATTTTTTTTCTTCAATTTTTATGGGGAACTGAAGAAACTGACTTGAAGGTCACGGAGTACTGTTATCCGCCACTTAACCAAGAAAGTAATGAAAGAAGCAAACAAACACACTAAAAACAACCTGTAAGAGCAAACAAAGTTAAACATAGAGAATTGAATATTTTCAACAAATTATTATTGCTCATAACATGGATCACTGAGGTAAAGTACTTCCTCTTGAAGAATTTGGTTATCAAGAAATGGTTTGAGTCTTTGTCCATTTACCTTAAACACATTACCATTTTTGGGATTTTCAATGTTAATGGCACCATAAGAATACATATGTCTTACAATGAAAGGTCCACTCCACCTTGATCTCAATTTTCTAGGAAATATATGAAATCGAGAATTATAAAGCAAGACTTTTTGACCAACAACAAATATTTTTCTTGAAATTACATTGTCATGAAAAGTTCTGGTTCTAGCCTTATGAATTTTCGAATTCTCATATGCATCATGTCTCAATTCTTCAAGCTCATTTATTTGCAATTTTCACAAATTACAAGCAACATCAAGATTTGAGTTGAAAGTTTTAATGGCCCAAAAATCTTTGTGTTCAAGTTCCACAGGCAAATGACAAGGTTTTCCATAAACTATCCTATAGGGTGACATACCAAGTGAGGTTTTGAAAGCAGTTCGATAAGTCCAAAGTGCATCACTAAGCCTCAAAGACCAAATGACGGTGGAAAAGCTCCCATAAAATCTATATCCCAACAGTCAAAGATTTCAATCACCAAAATAGGATTTAAAGGCATCATGTGATGTTTTGAAATTGACCCTAACTTTTGACAATTTTCAAGAGATTTGCAAAAAGCATGAGTATCTTTGAACAAGGTTGGCCAATAAAATCCACACTGCAAGATTTTTGCAGCTGTCTTTTTTGACGAAAAGTGATCTCCACATGCTTCTGTATGACAAAAGTTTATGACACTACTTACCTCATTATCTGGTATGCATCTTTGAAAGATTTGATCAGGACAGTACTTGAACAGATAAGGGTCATCCCAATAAAAATTCTTCACTTCACTTAAAAACTTTCTTTTGTCTTGACTACTCCATTCAGATGGCATAACTCCTATTGCAAGAAAGTTGACAATGTTAGCAAACCAAGGTATTAAAGTGAGAGAGAATAATGATTCATCAGGAAAATAATCATTGATAAGTGTGGTCCCAAAAGATGACTCTGTTGTTAGCCTTGATAAGTGGTCAGTGACAACATTTTTGGTGCCTTTCTTATCCTTGATTGCGATATCAAACTCCTGAAGCAATAAGATCCACCATATCAATCTTGGCTTGGAATCCTTTTTAGAGAGAAGATATTTCAATGCTGCATGATCACTAAAGACAATTACTGGTGAGCCAACAAGATAAGAACAAAATTTTTCCAAAGTAAATACTAATAATTCTTTTTCGGTGGTTGAATAATTTATTTGAGCATCATTTAAAGTCTTACTTGCATAGTAAATTACATGTGGCTTACCATCTTTTCGTTGTCCCAAAATAGCACCAACAGCATAATCACTAGCATCACACATTATTTCAAAAAGAAGAGACCAATCAGGTGGTTGAATGATAGGAGCAGAAGTAAGCAATTTTTTAAGCTTTACAAATACTTCTTCACATTCTTTAGTTCATTCAAAAATATTGTCTTTAGAAAAGAGGTTACACAATGGTTTAGATATTACACTGAAATCTTTGATAAACCTCCTATAAAAACCAACGTGTCCTAAGAATGATCTAACATCTCTTACATATTTTGGTGTAGGCAAGTTGGAAATTAATTCAATTTTTGACTTGTCTACCTCAATTCTTTTTGATGAAATAATATGGCCAAGAACAATCCCATTTGTTACTATGAAATGATATTTTTTCTAATTAAGTACAAGATTCTTTTCTTCACACCTTTTCAAGATTTTTTCCAAGTTCATTAGACAATCATCAAAAGAATCATTAAAAAATAGAGAAATCATCCGTGAAAATTTCAAGAAAACGTTCAACTATATCACTAAATATGCTAAAAATGCATCTTTGAAATGTAGTTGGTGCATTACATAATCCAAAAGGCATCCTATGATAAGCAACTGTACTAAATGGACATGTAAAAGTGGTTTTCTCTTGATCTTCAAGTGCTATTTCAATTTAATTGTACCCTGAATACCCATCTAGGAAACAATAAAATTCATGTCATGCAACTCTTTCAAGGATTTGATCTATAAAAGGTAAAAAAAAATGGTCTTTCCCAGTCATTGAATTGAGTTTCCTATAGTCCATACACACACGCCAACTAGTAACAGTCCTAGTTAGAATTAATTCATTATTTTCATTTTTTACCACAGTAACTTCGGATTTCTTAGGTACAACTTGGGTAGAACTTACCCATTTACTGTCAAAAATAGGATAAATGATTCCATTATCTAGGAGCTTAATGACTTCATTTCTCACTACTTCTTTCATATTAGGATTAAGTCTTCTTTGCATTTCTCTTGTGAGTTTGTTATTTTCCTCTAAATAAATTTTGTGTGTGCAAATCAAAGGACTTATTCCCTTTATGTCAGCTATGGTCCATCCTAAAGCAGATTTATGCACTTTCAAAGTTTGTAGCAACTTACCCTCTTGGTGTTCATCAAGTTTGGAAGAGATTATTATCAGTAAAGTCTCGTCTTCCCCTAAAAAGGAGTATTTAAGATAGGATGACAATGGTTTCAACTCAAGCTTGGATGATTGGATACTTGAAGGCATTGTTATATTGGAACATGGTGGTAATTCTTCAAATCTTGGCCTCCATCCTTTGTTTTTCATTCCTTGAGAATAGTCAAGTAAAGAACATATATTAGAGATATCATGATCCAAATGCATACTTGATTCAAATGAATTAACTAAACAAATTTCCAATGGATCTAAATTACTCCCTGTTTGAACACAATCACTTAAGATGCACGTTGGCCTCCTCATTTTCATCTTCTTCATGTGGTTGCTTACGCAAGTTTAAAACATTAAGTTCAGGTGTCATTTTCCTAAATGAAAGCTTCCTCACTCTATTCCTAAAATTAATCGAAGCATTAGAAGTTGCTAGAAATGGTCGTCCTAAAATAACAGGAATTAGATTACTTACCTCAACAGGTTGTGTATCTAAGACAATAAAATCCACAGGATATATGAATTTATCAACTTGAACTAACATATCTTCCACTATTCCTCTTGGGATTTTAACTGATCTATCGGCAAGCAAAAGAGTAACAGAAGTTGATTTTAACTCACCTAGATTGAGTTTTTGATAAACTGAATATGGAAGTAAATTTACAATAGCTCCAAGATCAAGTAATGCTTGTTCAATTTTTTGTTCACCAATAACACGTGAAATTATAGGACAACCAGGGTCTTTATATTTCAAACTATTATTGTTTTGAAGTATTGAACTTACTTGTTCGGCTAGAAAGGCTTTCTTTTTCACATTCAGTTTTCTTTTTACAGTGCATAAGTCCTTTAAGAATTTAGCATAAGATGGTATATGTTTAATAGCATCCAATAAAGGGATATTGATCTTTACTAGTTTGAAAATTTCAAAAATTTCTGGATTATGATTTACTTTCCTTGAATTATTTAAAGTATGAGGAAATGGGAGAGCAGGAGAGGATTCAATCTTCAGAGGGTATAGGTTTAACCCCTTCCTTACTCTTGGAATTTGATTCATCATCTTTTTCACAAGGTTCAAGAATAGGTTTTTCAACAATCTTACCACTACGAAGAGTCATGATTGATTTAACTTGATCTATAAGTTGGCCTCTAGAGGATCCTGCATATGAATTGAATTGTCCCTTGGGGTTTATTGTGGCTGAGAGGGAAACTTACCTTTCTCTTGAATTTGGAGAGCAAATGCAAATTTTACAAGAGTATCTTTCAAATCCGCCATAGTTTGGGCATTTTGAGTATTGATAGACTCTTGCTTTTCAATGAATGAATACAATATTTCTTCAAGATTTTTCCTAGGAGGAGGTATGTAAGATGCATAACCTTGAGGATTTTGAAAATTTTGTTGTGCATGAGATGGTGGTTATGAAGATTATGCATGATTATCATTCCTCCAACTAAAATTTAGGTGATTTCTCTAACCGGGATTATATGTTTGAGAATATGGGTTAGGATTTGGTCTTTTGAATATGTTTAAAACATTAGCTTGCTCATGAAGACATTCTTTAAAAGAAGGCAGAGTTGGACAATTATTAGTTGAGTGATCATTAGTTTCACAAATATGACACACAATTTCTTGCACAGATTTCACTTGACCACTCTTTTTCATTTCAAGTGCCTCGACTTTTCTAGCTAAGAATCCAAGTTTGGCTTGGAACTCTGATCTTCCCTGAGGTTATACATGCCTCCACTAGATGCAGAGGGTTGAGTTTTGGTAGGTACCTCACAAGTCCCTATAGTGCCCCAATTTTGTGCATTTTCAGCTAGTAAGTCTAAGTATTCAACTGCCTCATTGGGGTCTTTATCTTCAAAAGTACCATTACACATCATTTTGACCATTTGCCTATCTCTAGGTGTTAATCCCTCATAAAAATGTGACACTAACCTCCACGTTTCAAAACCATGGTGAGGACAAGTATTAAGTAGTTCCTTATACCTATCCCAACATTGGTAAAATGTTTCTCCTTGTTTTTGAGTGAAATTGGTGATTTGTCTTTTGAAAGAATTTGTTCGGTGAGGAGGGAAAAACTTTTTCAAAAACTGTTGTTGCATTTCATCCCAAGAACCAATGGAACCTGACCTAAGATTTTGTAGCCATGTTTTATGTAACTCACCCTAGTTATGTATAAATAAGCTCGCTTATACGTAGAAAGCTAAACAGTGTTATCTTACTTTCAAGTGACCTTGCAAAAGCGGAAAGTAGAGGATAAATTTAAACTTTTCTGTTTGGTTCTGAAAAAGTCTGTGATACACCTATTTTACACTGCAGTAATATATACATTTTGTACAATACAAAATACAGTTCTAATACTGTTCACAACTCCCACAGGATCACTACATACACATACGTAGTAAAAATATATACAAAGTTCTCAAAAAGTCTTTCTTCAGTTCAAAACTGGCATATGAACAGCAATGGAGTAGAAACAGCTTAGCCAATATTAATCCTAGTTCTGATCATCTGCATCACAAGAACTAAATGAGCAATGGCCCAATAAATGGAAATCCATGAATGCTTATGAACAATTTACACATAAATTTTAATTAATCATTGTACCCTTAATTTTCTAAGAAATTATTAACTTTATATCATGATTGGGGCCCCTCCTTAGTATAGTTCTTAACTTAGTGATATGGCAGGTATCCTCTTAATAATTATAATTTGAGGCTTACCCTGTCTTAGAATTAACCTCAAGGGATTTCACCTCCCTCTTATTTGGCATACCCTGTCTTGGATTTAACCTCAAGGGATTTCACAACATTTACCTACTAGATCAGCAAGATAAGAACCATACCCATCTTTAAATTTAGACAATCTTTAGGGTACAAGATTCATTATTAAAATTATAACTTGTAAACAAACATTTTGTCCTTAAAAACATGGCATGCCTTATGAGAATGATATGAACAATTTTCAACTATACATATCTTATCATCATATATATATATATATCACCTTTGCAGATACAATCATATACATATATCCTTATGATACTAGAGTGGAATTTCCACTTACCTTATACTGAAAATAGATAAGAAGGTGAAAGAAAGATTTCCTCTCCAAGGAGTTTGATGCACTTATGGTCCTATAGCATTCAGTCCCAATTATCTCAAGTTTCAGTAAAAGTTCATAAAATCAAAGGTATTTTGAATAAAAATTAGTACATGTTAAGAAATCCATCTTCTTCCAGGTAAAACAACAATTATAAAATCATGTCTATGCCTTAATAAAGTTAGTTCCCTTTATTGTTCTTAGATCCTTAGATCATCAGTATATGAGAATTATTCACGTTCTTTTAAGGCACAACAATCAAAATATGAAAATCATCAACATAATGTTCACATTTAGTAGTCATACATAATTTAAAGAATAAGAATCTCTAAAATGGTACTAATTAAATCTAATAAAATGGTAATAATTAAAGCTAACATAAGTGGATACTGTCCAATCATTCTCTAATACTTCCAAATTTTAAACAATATAATTAAGCTATAGTTTTGCACCTTTTTCGTAACTTGGAATTAAATTTCCTAGATATTTTTTTTAACATCTGAGTATTTAGAAGTGAATTATAGTGTAACCATTCAATCAGGGGATGATATCATTTCAAATCAGATTCTAAAGGCATGTCATATTTTTATTGATGAAAGAAGTTTGTATGCTGATTTGGTCGTATTGAATATACAAGATTTTGATGTAATATTGGGTATGAATTGGTTGACAAAGTATCAAGCTATTATTGATTGTAATCAAAAGCAAGTTACGTTTCAACTACCAGGGGAAGAACAATTTGTGTTCAATGGCATTCCTAGAAAAAGAAAGCTACAAGTGATTTCTGCTATAAAAGCTAGGGGAATGTTAAATAAAGGCTGTATTGGGTACCTAGCTAGTGTGATTGATACTACAGAAGAACAAAAGCTAATGCCTGAAGATGTTTCTGAGGTTTACAAATTTTTAGAGGTATTTCCAGAAGATTTACCAGGCTTGCCTCCAAATAGAGAAATTGAGTTTGTGATTAATCTTTTACCTAGAACAGCTCCTATTTCGAAAGCACCGTACAGAATGGCCCCAGCTGAATTAAAAGAATTAAAGGTGCAGTTACAAGATTCGTTAGACAAGGACTTTATACGCCCTAGTTATTCACCTTGGGGTGCTCCAGTATTGTTTGTGAAAAAGAAAGATGGTACCATGAGGCTATGCATAGACTACAGAGAACTGAACAAAGTAACTATCAAGAACAAGTATCCTTTACCGAGAATTGATGATTTATTTGATCAACTTCAGGGAGCCTCAGTATTTTCTAAGATTGACCTGAGATCAGGATACTATCTGCTGAAGATTAAGGAAGAGGATGTGCAGAAAATGGCATTTCGAACTAGGGATGGTCATTATGAATTCTTAGTAATGCCTTTCAGTTTAACAAATGCACCAACTACTTTTATGGATCTAATGAACAGAGTTTTCAGGGAGTTTCTTGATAAATTTGTTATTGTATTTATTGATGATATCTTAGTTTATTCAAAGTTAGAGGAGGAACATAAAAAACACTTAAAGGTAGTTTTACAGATTTTGAAAGAAAAAAAACTATACGCCAAATTCAAGAAGTGTGAATTTTGGTTGGAGCAAGTTACATTTTTAGGGCATGTGGTATCCAAGAATGGAATTTTGGTTGACCCAGGAAAGGTGGAAGCAGTAAATAACTGGCCTAGACTAACTAATGTATTAGAAGTTAGAAGTTTCTTAGGATTTGCTGGTTACTATCAAAGATTCGTTGAGGGATTTTCAAGGATAGCTACTCCATTGACAATGTTAACAAGAAAGAATACTAAATTCCAATGGTCAGATACTTGTGAAGATAGTTTTCAGACCTTAAAGCAAAAGTTGACTACAACTCCTGTGCTTACCATACCATCAGGATCTGGAGGATTCATTGTATACAGTGATGCTTCTAAAAATGGTTTGGGTTGTGTGCTGATGCAGAATAGAAAGGTAATAGCTTATGCATCTCAACAACTTAAGGAATATGAAAAGAAATACCCAACTCATGATTTAGAGCTTGCTGCTGGTGTCTTTGCACTAAAAATTTGGAGACATTATTTATATGGTGAGAAGTGTGAAATATATACAGATCATAAAAGTCTTAAATATTTTCTCACTCAAAAAGAGTTGAATATGAGACAGCAGAGATGGTTGGAGTTGGTCAAAGATTACGATTGCATAATCAATTATCATCCTGGCAAGGCAAACGTGGTAGCTAATGCTTTGAGCAGAAAGTCGATTGCTATAGTTCTAGATGAGCAGACACCAATTCTATGAGATCCACAAAGAATTGAAAAAGAGATCATCCCTATCGGAGATACGACAGCTAAGTTATCTGCCCTTATGTTACAACCTACACTTTTGGGAAGAATTAGAGAAAGTTAACAAGAAGATTCTTACTTGACTCAAATAAAGAGAGAAGTAGAGGAAGTAAAAAGAACAGAATTTTCGATTTTAAAGGATGGAACCTTGAACTTTAGAGGAAGATTGTGTGTACCTGACAAGGATGATATCAAGAAAGAGTTATTAATAGAGGCTCATTATACTCCTTATTCAATTCACCCTGGAAGCACTAAAATGTATCGAGATTTGAAGCAACATTATTGGTGGCCTAATATGAAAAAGAATGTAGCAGAATTTGTGGCTCAATGTTTGACTTGTCAACAGATCAAAGCTGAACATCAACGATCAGCAGGATTACTAGAACCTTTACCGATTCCAGAATGGAAATGGGAAAAGATTACAATGGACTTTGTTCTTGGTTTGCCTAGAGTATAGCGAGGATTTAATTCTGTATGGGTGATTGTAGACAGAATAACAAAGTCAGCTCATTTTCTTCCAGTTAAGTCAACCTATACTATAGATCAGTATGCTCGATTATATAAACAAGAAATTGTTAGACTTCATGGGGTACCTGTATCCATTATTTCTAACAGAGATCCTAAGTTCACTTCTATGTTCTGGAAAAGTCTACATGCGGCTTTAGGAGCTAAGTTAGCATTCAGCACAGCTAATCATCCACAGACTGATGGACAATCGGAAAGAGCGATTCAGACTTTAGAGGATTTACTTCGAGCTTGTGTGTTAGACTTTCAAGGAAGCTGGGACAAGTACCTAGCTCTGGTGGAGTTCACTTATAATAACAGCTATTAAGCAACGATTGACATGGCCCCTTACCAAGCTTTATATGGAAGAAAATGCAGATCTCATGTTCATTGGGACGAAGTTGGAGAAAGAAAGTTATTAGGTCCAGAATTGGTTCAACAAATTGCCGAGATTGTAGAAAAGATTCGAACAAGAATGAGGATAGTTTAAGACAGACAAAAGAAGTATGCAGATCAAAGAAGAAGAGATGTAGAATTCGATATTGGTGATCATTATTCTTAAAAGTTTCTCCAATGAAAGGGGTGATGAGATTTGGTAAGAAAGAAAAGCTAAGCCCAAGGTATGTTGGACCATTTGAAATTTTAGAAACAATTGGGAATAAAGCCTACAGATTAGCACTACCACCATCATTAACAGGGGTACATAATGTTTTTCATGTTTCAATGTTGAGAGAGTATATTCCAAATCCTTCTCATGCTTTAAGCTATGAACCTTTGGAACTGAGCCAAGATTTGACATATGAGGAGAAGCCAGTTCACGTCCTTGACAAGAAAAAGAAAGAACTGAGAAACAAAAAAATTCCATTGGTAAAAGTGCTTTGGAGAAACCATACTGTGGAAGAAGCAACATGGGAGCAGGAGGAGGAAATAAGAACCAAGTATCCAGAACTATTCGGTACGTTAAAATTCGAGGACGAAATTTTATAAGAAGGGAAGAATTGTAGTGCCCAAAATTCTCACAAATACATCTAGTCAAAAATAAAAACTTTGGTAATAAGCTAAATTTTTCTGTAACTAATAATATATATATATATATCAATTGATAGTCATATACTTAATATCAAAGACGTATGTATGTAGCGAATGACTTCCTATAAGATTTTAAATCAATAAGAAGAAGAAGCATCAATTGTACAGTATTTAAAATGCAAAAGAACATAAAAAAATTCAGAGCATCGCCATACACTTTAATTTTTATTTTATTCTATAAAACAATTAAAATTCAAGGACACAGGTATAGTTTATTAAATACCAACATACTTAATAAGCCGTAGCAGCTATAGAATATTAGAGAAGAGGAACACACTTCGAAACCATGTAATTGAAC
>JXTC01000328.1:255938-319190 GCA_002914845.1 Trema orientale
AAATGGTTCAACATACTTTGGGCTTAGCTTTCCTTTCTTGCCAAACCTCATCACCCCTTTTATTGGAGAAACTTTTAAGAATACATGATCACCAATATCGAATTCTACATCTCTTCTTCTTTGATCTGCATACTTCTTTTGTCTGTCTTGAGCTATCCTCATTCTTGCTCGAATCTTTTCTACAATCTCAGCAGTTTGTTGAACTAATTCTAGACCTAATAACTTTCTTTCTCCAACTTTGTCCTAATGAACAGGAGATTTGCACTTTCTTCTATATAAAGCTTGGTAAGGGGCCATGTCAATCGTTGCTTGAAAGTTGTTATTGTAAGTGAACTCTACTAGAGCTAGGTACTTGTCCCAGCTTCCTTGAAAGTCTAACACACAAGCTCGAAGTAAATCCTCTAAAGTCTGAATCACCCTTTCCAATTGTCCAACAGTCTGTGGATGATTAGCTATGCTAAATGCTAACTTAGTTCCCAAAGTAACATGTAGACTTTTCCAGAAAATAGAAGTGAACTTAGGATCTCTGTCAGAAATAATAGATACAGGTACCCTATGAAGTCTAACAATTTCCTGTATATATAATCGAGCATACTGATCCATAGTATAGGTTGACTTAACTGGAAGAAAATGAGTTGACTTTGTTATTCTGTCTACAATCACCCATATAGAATTAAATCCTCGCTGTACTCTAGGCAAACTAAGAACAAAGTCCATTGTAATCTTTTCCTATTTCAATTCTGGAATCGATAAAGGTTCTAGCAATCCAGCTGATCGTTGATGTTTAGCTTTGATCTGTTGACAAGTCAAACATTGAGCCACAAATTCTGCTACATTCTTTTTCATATTAGGCCACCAATAATGTTGCTTCAGATCTCGATACATTTTAGTACTTCCAGGGTGAATTGAATAAGGAGTACAATGAGCCTCTTTCTTGATATCATCCTTGTCAGGTACACATAATCTTCCTCTAAAGTTCAAGGTTCCATCCTTTGAAATCAAAAATTCTGTTCTTTTTCCTTCCTCTACTTCTCTCTTTATTTGAGTCAAGTAAGAATCTTCTAGTTGACTTTCTCTAATTCTTTCTAAAAGTGTAGGTTGCAACACAAGGGCAGATAACTTAGCTATCACATCTCAGATAGGGATGATCTTTTTTTCAATTCTTTGTGAATCTCTTAGAATTGGTGTCTACTCATCTAGAACTATAGCAATCGACTTTCTGCTCAAAGCATCAGCTACCACATTTGCCTTGCCAGGATGATAATTGATTATGCAATCGTAATCTTTGACCAACTCCAACCATCTCCGCTGTCTCATATTCAACTCCTTTTAAGTGAGAAAATATTTGAGACTTTTATGATCTGTATATATTTCGCACTTCTCACCATATAAATAGTGTCTCCAAATCTTTAGTGCAAAGACAACAATAGCAAGCTCTAAATCATAAGTTGGGTATTTCTTTTCATATTCCTTAAGTTTTCGAGATGCATAAGCTATTACCTTTCCATTCTGCATTAGCACACAACCCAAACTATTTTTAGAAGCATCATTGTATACAATGAATCCTCCAGATCCTGATGGTATGGTAAGCATGGGAGCTGTAGTCAACTTTTGCTTCAGGGTCTGAAAACTATCTTCACAAGTATCTGACCATTGGAATTTAGTATTCTTTCTTATTAACATTGTCAATGGAGTAGCTATCCTTGAAAATCCCTCAACGAATCTTTGATAGTGACCAGCCAATCCTAAGAAACTTCTAACTTCTGATACATTACTTGGTCTAGGCCAGTTATTTAATGCTTCCACCTTTCTTGGGTCAACCAAAATTCCATTCTTGGATACCACATGCCCTAAAAATGTAACTTGCTCCAACCACAATTCACACTTCTTGAATTTGGCGTATAGTTTTTTTTCTTTCAAAATCTGTAAAATTGCCTTTAAGTGTTCTTTATGTTCATCGTCTAACTTTGAATAAACTAAGATATCATCAATAAATACAATAACAAATTTATCAAGAAACTCCCTAAAAACTCTATTCATTAGATCCATAAAAGCAGCTGGTATGTTTGTTAACCCGAAAGGCATTACTAGGAATTCATAATGACCATACCTAGTTCGAAATGCCGTTTTCTACACATCCTCTTCCTTAATCTTCAGCAGATAGTATCCTGATCTCAGGTCAATCTTAGAAAATACTGAGGCTCCCTGAAGTTGATCAAATAAATCATCAATTCTCGGTAAGGGATACTTGTTCTTGATAGTTACTTTGTTCAGTTCTCTGTAGTCTATGCATAGCCTCATGGTACCATCTTTCTTTTTCACAAACAATGGAGCACCCCAAGGTGAATAACTAGGGCGTATAAAGCCCTTGTCTAACGAATCTTGTAACTGCACCTTCAATTCTTTTAGTTCAGCTGGGGCCATTCTGTATGGTGCTTTCGAAATAGGAGCTGTTCTAGGTAAAAGATCAATTACAAACTCAATTTCTCTATTTGGAGACAAGCCTGGTAAGTCTTCTGGAAATACCTCTAAAAATTCTTGAACCATAAAAACATCTTCAGGCATTGGCTTCTGTTCTTCTGTAGTATCAACCACACTAGCCAGGTACCCAATACAACCTTTATTTAATATTCCCTTAGCTTTCATAGCAGAAATCACTTGTAGCTTTCTTTTTCTAGGAATGTCATTGAACATAAATTGTTCTTCCCTCGGTAGTTGAAACGTAACTTGCTTTTGATTACAATCAATAATAGCATGATACTTTGTCAACCAATCCATAGCCAATGTTACTTCAAAATCTTGTATATTCAATACGACCAAATCAGCATACAAACTTCTTCCATCAATAAAAATATGACATACCCTTAGAATCTGATTTGAAATGATATCATCCCCTGATGGAATAGTTACACTATAATTCACTTCTAAACACTCAGGTGTTATACCCAATTTTCTCATAAATGCATTAGATGCAAATGAATGTATTGCGCCAGAATTTATCAATGCATTAGCAAGAATACCAGAATTTAAGATTTTATCTTCTACAACTGATGGATCATATGCTGCCTGTTCTGCATTCATAGTATACACTCACCCCTGTACTTTCCGTTGGTCTTCTTGGTGAAGTATGGGACAATCCTTAGAATAGTGACCCACCTTGTGGCACTTAAAACATTGATTAATACCTTTGAAACATTCTCCAGTATATGACGTTTCGCACTTGGTACAAGTAGGTTTAGTTAAGGTGGCGCCTTGTTCTATTTTAGATCGATTCGCATTTCCTAGCTTCTGTTCATTTTTCTTCTGATCTCCTTGTCTCCATTGTCTACCTCTTGCCACAAAAGTTGCTTTCTTCTCATTCAATATCTTAAGCTGAACTTGCTCTGCTTTAAGTGCCATATCAATCACATCACTAAATTCTGTAACCCTTGCTACAATTACATCTCTGGAAATATCTCCCCTCAAACCCCTCAGGAAGTACTCAACTTTCTCTTTATTATCGTTTCTCTTCCATGGGACAAACCGAGATAGTTCCTCATATTTTCTGATGTACTTCCCAACAAGTTTATTTCCTTGTCGCAGCTGAAGGAACTCCTTAATCGTTGCTGCCTTTGCTGTGTCATTGAAGTATTTCTAGTAGAACAGCTCCTTAAATGTATCCCACGTCAGATTCTGGGCAGCTGGAGTTACTCTAATCGTCTCCCACCAGTTACGAGCCCCCATTCTCAGCATATAAATAGCATATGACACTCTGTCCTCATCACTAAGTCTTATATACTCAAGGATGACTTCCAAGGATTTTATCCATTCCTCTGCTAAATATGGATCAGCTCCACCTACAAAATCTATAGGATGTTGTTTCCTAAATCTCTCGTAGATTGGCTCAGAATTTTCTTGTCTCAAATGAATCACTGGAGGTCGTGGTTAGTTTTGATTTTTCTTAAACATGAGCCTCATCTGTTCCATCTGTTCATTATATATTCTTGCCTGTTCTCGAATTAAATTTGTCAGATTTTTGACCACGTGACCCAAATCTTGCTCTAATCGGGGTCTTTGTGCTTCTTGTGGTCTTTCTTCTTCAGGTTGAGCTCTAGCCTTTCTTTTAGGAGCCATTAATCCTGTGTAGTGCCCCTTTTATAGCTTATTCCATCATCAGCTAATAATAAATATATGCAACAATTATTTATGCACAAATAATAAATTTAAATATGAAAATAAATAAACATACCAGTTGACCGAGTCGCCATTCCAATACATGCTCATATGCCTTTTCTTAGTTATCTACAGAAACGTTTCAATCTCTGCTCTGATACCACAACTGTAACTTCCCCTAGCTATACTATGTATAAATAAACTCGCTTATACATAGAAAGCTAAACAGTGTTATCTTACTTTCAAGTGACCTTGCAAAAGCAGAAAGTAGAGGATAAATTTAAACTTTTCTGTTTGGTTCTGAAAACGTCTATGATATACCTATTTTACACTGCAGTAATATATACATTTTGTACAATACAAAACACAGTTCTAATACTATTCACAACTCCCACAGGATTACTACATACACATACATAGTAAAAATATATACAAGGTTCTCAAAAAGTCTTTCTTCAGTTCAAAACCGGCATATGAACAGCATTGGAGTGGAAACAGCTTAGCCAACATTAATCCTAGTTCTGATCATCTGCATCACAAGAACTAAATGAGCAATGGCCTAGTAAATGGAAATCCATGAATGCTTATGAACAATTTATATATAAAATTTAATTAATCATTGTACCCCTAATTTTCTAAGAAATTATTAACTTTAAATCATGATTGGGCCCCCTCCTTAGTATAGTTCCTAACTTAGTGATATAGCAGGTACCCGCTTAATAATTATAATTTGAGGCTTACCCTGTATTAGAATTAACCTCAAGGGATTTCACCTCCCTCTTATTTGGCATACCCTATCTTGGATTTAACCTCAAGGGATTTCACAACATTTACCTACTAGATCAGCAAGATAAAAACCACACCCATCTTTAAATTTAGACAATCCTTAGGGTACAAGATTCATTATTAAAATTATAACTTGTAAACAAACATTTTGTCCTTAAAAACATGGCATGCCTTATGAGAATGATATGAACAATTTTCAACTATACATATCTTATCATCATATATATATACCATCTTTACAGATACAATCATATACATATGTCCTTATGATACTAGAGTGGAATTTTTATCTATCTTGTATTGAAAATAGATAAGAAGATGAAAGATAGATCCTCTCCAAGAATTTTGATGTGCTTATGGTCCTATAGCATTCAGTCCCAATTATCTCAAGTTCCAGTAAAAGCTCATAAAATCAAAGGTATTTTAAATAAAAATTAGTACATGTTAAGAAATCCATCTTCTTCCAGGTAAAACAGCAATTATAAAATCATGTCTATGCCTTAATAAAGTTAGTTCCTTTAATTGTTGTTAGATCCTTAGATCATCAGTATATGAGAATTATTCACGTTCTTTTAAGGCACAACAGTCAAAACATGAAAATCACCAACAAAATGTTCACATTTAGTAGTCATACATAATTTAAAGAATAAGAATCTCTAAAATGGTAATAATTAAATCTAATATAAGTGGATACTCTCCAATCATTCTCTAATATTTCCAAATTTTAAACAATATAATTAAGCTATAGCTTTGCACCTTTTTCGTAACTTGGAATTAAATTTCCTAGATAAATAAAAACTTTGGTAATAAGCTAAATTTTTCTGTAACTAATAATATATGTATCAATTGATAGTCATATACTTAATATCAAAGACGTATGTATGTAGCTAATGACTTCCTATAAAATTTTAAATCAATAAGGAGAAGAAGCATCAATTGTATAGTATTTAAAATGCAAAAGAACATAAAAAAATTCAGAGCATCGCCATACACTTTAATTTTGATTTTATTCTATAAAACAATTAAATTTAAGGACACAAGGTATAGTTTATTAAATACCAACATACTTAATAAGCCGTAGCAGCTATAGAATATTAGAGAAGAGGAACACACTTCGAAACCATGTAATTGAACTGAAATTCCTTACTACCTCTTACCTTTACTGCTGCAAGTTAATATAAAGTAATCAAGTAGTGATAATATGTGAGTTTTGAAGATAAAGCTCACAATTTTCTTAGTTTAAGTGCTGAGTTCACATCTCTTGTTTTTTAAGCTCTCGACCGTTACTAGAAGATAGAACCCAAAAGCTACTAGTTTAATATCGTATAAAAGAGGTTAGGAGAGAGAATTTGCCGACTCACAATATCAGCTTATACTTATAAACTCCTTTTTTACTTTAACCAATAAATAAATTTTATAAGTCGGTTAAAGGCACTAAGAAAAGAAGCTGATATATAACTTATCTCTTCTTTTTTTTTTGAAATAAATTATTAAATAAATTAGAGTAACCCAGGTGGGATGGTTAGTGAGCCTTGTACAAGGAGAAACGTTACCAATCAGCTTCCCATCCAATGTATAAAACACAAGTTACTATATATATTAAGATATAGACAATTTGATAATTTCAACAAAGATGAAATATAGAAAACACTTTGCAATAAACCAAATATAATTTAGTACCTCTTCTAACTAATTTCTTTAGTCACAAACAACTATTTACTATTTCTCTTTCTTTTTTCTTTTTTTTTTTTAAAGTCAGGATCACAACACATATGTTTATCCATAAGCACATCATTTTCTCCTTGAATCGAAACCAATTCCTTCACTGAACATAAAAGCTAAAAAAAAATCTAATTAATCCATTATACAATTTAATTAACATATGCACTTAACAATAGCATTTATCATTTTAAATAATTCTGAATGTGCTAAAATGTCAACCCAAAGTGTTTATTATTAGCTAGATGCATTTGTGAGAATTTTGAGCACTACATTTTAGCTTTATCTTTTAATGAAAAAGGAAAAAGCTTAAGTCTAATGGTGTTCATGCTACAATTTTTGTCATTATAAGTATTACACACCTTTTTAAATTCCCTCAAATATAAGTATAGATTTTCTGAATCTAAGCCATGAAAAGTTGGTAAAAGTTGAATGATACCAGACTTGAAATTGAAATGAGACGCCTCAGGAGGAAAAACTAAATATGGAGGTGCACCTATTCTTATGGGATTCATGTGGTCTCTTAGTATCGTAGGTCTATCTTGATCATTATGTACAGAATAATTATCTCCTTAGTCAATTTGATTTTCGGCCATGTTTTCAAGAGAAAATGCTGGCTGCCTAATAAGTCTACCACTTAATGAGTGTGACTAAACTTTCGTGCAAATGCAGAACAAGAAAGGAATTTTTTTTTTCTTTATCAACTAGAAAGAAAGTGAAGAAGGAAGGAGATGAGATAAAAATTAAAAGAAAAAGAAATGAAATTATGGTTTGTAAAATAAACTTTACCTCACCGGCAACGACGCCAAAAACTTGACTGATTCAAACTTATGAAGTCTTTTCCCAAGTGTAGGAGTATTAAAGTAATAAATTACTCGGTAAGACCGAGGTCGATCCACAGGAAGGTTAATGAATAATACAAGACCATAACACATATATTACAAGAATTAAAATGATGGAAGAAAGTATGTTGAAGGATGATTATGACAATATGAAACAAAGTGACAAAAATATAACGATATAAAGTTGCAGAATTAAACAATTGCTAAGATTAGGGGATCCACTCTTGGGTACATTAAATAAGTATAACATAAACTTATTTATTACTCAATTAGAATCCACACACAACGGAGGTTTCAATCAGAAGATTTAGCATTAAAGGTTCTTTAAGTCACACATGTGATTATATTAGTTTCCTTAATTACTTTCTTTGGATGACGCCAGCTTACAAATGTGGTCAAGTACTCATAGTGGCACCCTACGTCTACAACAAATCAAGATTCCATTCTAGCACAGCCGGTTAACCGAACATACAGCCTAAATAGAATCAAGTATTTGTTATGTCAAAGGTTATATAGAATGAATCAAGACACACCACTTAACAAGGAAGGTATTAGATTAATTAAGAAAGTAAAGACAACACATATATTACAGTAATGATTAAAAGATGTAAACAATTAATTCTATGTAGAGTTTTAGATTATACTTATTCTTCCCTCAAGAGATTTACCCTTTTACCTTAGCAAGATAGAAATTAACTAGACATGATAATGAAGAAAAATAAAGATGAACATGATTTAAATATAAAAGTGAATAGAAATATTTTACTACTTTATATGCAAAATAACATTACAACAATATAGAAAATACGAGAGAAAACAAGAGAATGATCTTGATATCTGAAAACAAGATGCCTATTAAGCCTAGATTAAGTATCTATTTATAGGAAAACTTAGAGATATAAAGTTAATATTTGTAGGCTAAGGAAAAGTGCAAGGTGGTGCGTTGTTTTGGCAGATTCAGTCCCTCCCAAAGATGTATCTAAAACTCCATAAATTTGGACGAACAATGTCTTGATCAAAGAAGAGAATCTGAAGCTTTATCTCTTAGGAGTCGTATGCCGCTAGAATTGCATCGATTGGATATGTATTTCTTGACTTAAAGCAGAAATGGTGAAGATAGGTTCTGCTGAGTCAAAATTGGTTGCTGATCTTATCATCTGAAAAGATCCGATATTTTCACCCAGATTTCGGCTTCTTTTGAATTTTATCAAAGAAAAAATCATCTAGATATTTTTGTGTACGTATCCATAGCATCAAGAATCACTCCATTTGAAATTGTAATGAGGCCAGAATGGGCTAAATATTGAAGGGTATCAGACCAAACGTGAATACAGTCCAATTTATAATTTTATCCATTTGAGACCCATTTTGAAATGATCTGGTCAGATCTTGTAAATTGGATTTAGTGAGTAATTGAGTCCAGAATCCATGTGTTAAAGAATTGGATCAAGATCCCATGCAGTTTAAAATCTGTGCCCATTTTACGAAACCTGCGCAGAAACGAACATTTAGCATAAATTAGGCGTAATTCTTGCTTTTTTACCTATGTCTACAAAAATACTTTAAATTAAGGAATTTAATGAAACCCTAAGTATATAATAATGATATCATCTCATAATAAATGTACACAATTAGACTTTCATTAACTAACAGTATTTTATCATGTTCATATATAATTATTCTATCTATGGGTACCCATATTTAATACATGAGAAGTCTCAATCTCTGGATGTATTTAAATATTTCGAAGGCAAAGTTGAAAATCAACTCGACAAGAAAATTAAAACTGTCAAATCCGATCGTGGTGGTGAATACTACGACAGGTGCCATAGATTCGATGAACAACATTCAAAGCCCTTCGTGTAGTAGTTAGAGGAAAGCAGAATCATCCCATAATACTAATACACAATGCCGAGAAAACCTAATATGAATGGTGTTGCTAAGCAACGAAACATAATGCTTAAGGACATGATGAGAAGTATGATCAATCATTCTTCTTTACCTGAATCACACTGGGAGAATCACTAAAGACTAGAGTTTATATACTCAATAGAATTCCTAGCAAATTAGTAGCATAAACCCTATCTAAGCTATGGACACGTAATATGCCTAGCACTAGTCATTTGCATGTTTAGGGTTTTCCAGCTGAGGCAAGTGCTGGAAATTCTAAAATATGATTTCGAAAAATGATTTTACTGAAAACGATTTCTGCAGTTTTGTAAATAAATTAAGAACACAGTAGAATCGGTATTTTAAAATTTTTTTCAAAACTTTTACAAAATGAAAATGACTGCATCATTGATCAAACATAAGTCAATTCATGGTTCTCAGTTTAGATAAAAGGTGGAAACACTTCACAGCTATTGAGCCTTCTCGTCTATTATCTAGAGACTGTTGAATGATCCAGTGTGTGGGTACCTTCTTGATTCCTGATGAGTGACTAATTCAATCATAAATCAAGTATCATTCAACTCAAATAATTGTAAGTTCTCAAGTATTTTTGTTAGTTTAATGTATTTTTGTTTTATTTTTGTAGTTCATATGAATAAATGAGAATCAAAATAAAATTAGTGACATATAGATATTTCAACCATTTTGGATAAAAGTTGAGTCCGATACGAATACAATGCAATAAAAATCAGGCAACACAGAGCTAAAACAAAGAAATGACGCCACCGAGAAGAAAAGCTATCGTGTTGAATTCTAGAACCAAGAGCGCCGTAGTGCTGCCTGGAAATTAGACTTCCAGAAGCTAGAGCACTACAGCATTGACCAGGGAGTGCCATGACGTGCTACCCAGCATCCTGAAGCGTGTTTTTAGTCAGTTTTTAGAGCCAATCTGGACCCTTGATACCATCTTATTGAATGGTTGATATTTCACCCGGCCTAGGTCACCTTGGAGCTCCTTAAATACATCTTTAAGTCTCCATTTGAAGTGTGGAGAGTTGGAGAGGAAACAAAATAAAGAGAGCTCAAAAGTCCTAGAGAGGAGGGAGCTTGGAGAAAAAATCTTGGAGAGAATGCTTGAGAGAGTGGCTTGAAGAGATTGAAGCTTGAAGTTCTACCTCCACAAAAGAGTTTTCTCTTCCTCTTTCTCACCCTAATTTCATTTGAATTTTGTATTATACTTGATTATTGAATATATCTGGATATATAAAATTCTTGTTGAAATTAGTATTGGATTCTCCTATGTTGAACTAATCGTTATATTCTTGGGGAATGATATAGCTTAAACTTTGATTCTATATATTGATTTCCAATATATTCTTTGATGTTGTTCTTGAATTTATTTATACTATTCCATGCTTAATATTTCTCAACTAATTAGCTACTAGTTGGATGATTTGGTTTCAAGAATGCAGCAATTGAGAAAGGGAATTTTAAAAACAATCATAGGATAGTATAACTTAGGACTTGTAGAGTTTGAGAGAACCTATAATTCCTTTAGACCCATGATCAAAAAACCATTGAACATAATGAATTCTTAATTTCTAGGTTCAGAAAAGAAATATTGGAACTGGAATTTAGGAATAATTTCACTCGGCACTCGAGAGAAGGAGTAGAAATACCTTTGGGATCTTGGCTTATAAACTAGGAATAATTGATTAGAATGCAATTGGTGATCAAAAGACATAGTTGATGGTTAAGTAAATTCAATCCCTTAGTATATTTGTGCATTAAGTTTCTATATTTTATTTTTGTATTTATATTCATATTTATATTTATTTAACTTATAAATTCATTTAATTTGGTTGCCTAGATAAAATTAGGTTACGATAATTTTGGTACTTAACAATAATTTATCACCCAATTCCTCGTAGAATCGACAACTCTCTTATCACTTTATTACTTGTATATGACCCGTGTACTTGCAGTTATTTTATGTATATATATTTAATGTAATAAGTTTTTGGCGCCGTTGCTGGAGAATTGGCATTTTAGATTGTTGTTGATATCGGGACTAAGTTACTTAATTTTAATTTAGGCGTTTATTTTCCTTTTTAATTTTTTATTTTTATTTTTAAATATTTATTTTACGAGATGCTTAGAGATATTAGATAAACAAATCCTCTTATGGTTTGCTCAATGAGACTCGGAGCCATTTTATTGTGCATGGTGGAGATACAAAGAGTCGCTCATGATGTGTCTGAATAGTGATTTCTCCTGGGAGTATCAAATACAAAACTTCTTCAACAACCTTCGGCCCGAAATAAGAATATGGGTGGAAAGAGGAAATAGTACTACCTCTATCTACCAATTATCCATTGATGAAGCGTACTGGTTGTTAGAAGACATGGCTGACATTGACTATCGGAATTGGAATTATCCAGCAAGCCACCTCAGTTTAGGAAATAATTCTAACATTTCAGTGCCATGGTGTGATATTCCACATCATAAAGCAGAGCTTCCTCCCGACCTTGAATACTTTTTTGTACAATTTTTAGAGGAGACAAGACTTCGCCATGAGGAGTTGAAGAGAACAGAGACCGTTCGTAATTCACAATTTGAGTCCCTATATAACTCCCTTAAAGCCATGCGAAGAACGGTGGCTATGATACATGCACAAGTTACAAATATTGATGAAAGCTACTATGAGGAGCCGAGCACAAGCAGGAGGATCTTGGATTTATTTGATGATGATAACTTAAGTGAGGAGGAGAATCAAGAGTGGATCAAGGAGGAGGAATCACAAGACAGCACTTGTGAATCTTCATCCTTTGAGATCCAAATCATCATGCCGCCACCATTCATCAAAGATCACATATATGATGATCTTATGTGGCCAACACCTCCTCCGCCACTGCTAGCACCATTCATTCAAGCCCACCAAACACATGTATTGGTGCTAAATCAAGTTGAGCGTACGAGCTGATCACTTCCATATAACGCCAAACTTAAGGGTATTCAAAAACAAGACCCATTTGTTGTGTTGTATGACACATACTATGGGTGGAGCCGCTATTTGATGAGCTTCACCAATTTGTACGTGAATGAGCCTAAAGATGCAAATTATGGAGAGGAGTCCCATACTACCCAAGATAGAGTCACCTTGCCCAGAGCACCACCATTGCCAACCATAATAAGAGGCAAGAATGTCTTGCCTCTCCGGAAAATGTTCTTTTCTCTTGTGTGTATATTGAATATCTAAATATTGAGTGCCAAAAAAAAATAATAATTAATTATGAATTAATAAATTATTTTTTAGTTATTTAATTAATTAAATATCAACTATCATTTTTATATATATTGTGGAAATTAGGTATACCCACTAATCCTACCACTACACAATTTACTGTTTAATTAATTTTGATGGGGCAAAACTAACAAAAATCACTTTGGTTTCATGTTAATATGTTAAATGGACTAGATTATAATAAAGGTTGTTTCCATATGAGATAGCAATAAAGCGTGTACTAGAGTTTCATTATATAATTATTTTCAGATAACTTATGTAGCCCAAATGAGTGATTGTTGGGTTTTATATTTCTTATGTGGACTTACATAGATTAACAATGATTATATAATATCTTGACTATCTTAATTAAGTGGTTGTTTAGTGATCTAATTTATTGGCTCAGGAAATAACAATTGGGTATGAGCTTTGTAATATGTGCATATAAAGTAAAAATTATAGAGTTTTGGTCCCCGAATCAAATTAAACACGTATGCTCTTCTCCTCCGCTCTATCAACAGAGAGAGAACTCATTGAGCACACTACGGAGATTTAACTGTGGAAGACCTCTAGCCCCCAGGCTCTCAATAATCAATCGCTTCTGCTTACGTGATCAAGTCCTCAAGTTTTCTTCACTATGGACTCAAGTTAGTCACAATTTCTCAACAAATCTTTTTATGATAGTTTAACATGATTCTATAATTGTATTAGGCTTTATCAATAATATATGTCTAACACTTAATATATATATATATATATACCATGGAGAACATATAAGGTGTGCATGCAAGGCTAGCAAGAGCTATGACCTATGAATATATTCAAGTACTCCAAAAAGATGAGATACTTCACCAGGTCAGACGCTTTGGAAAGTTAGGCAAATCTAAGAATTATAGACACCTTTTTTGAGATGTGCATTTGAAAACTAAGCCATATAAAAGAGACTCCGCATGCGAATTTTTAGGAACCTTTTAGAAATAAGCCAATTAAGTTGCAATATTTGACAATCTTACGAAAGGGAAATATATATGTCTAGCTACCTACGTACCAGCAAATAATTAAGCTATATGGAACATCCTTTCTAGTTGTCATGCATCAATCTTTTACAGCATTTATGTATTTATATAGTAACGTTTTATATATATTATAATTAAAATTATCACTCTCATACCGTCATTATTCAGACTCATTATCCAACCTACGTAGTAATAATTAATTGTCGTGACAATTTGTAATTAAAAATATAAACGATACATGCACAAGATATGCCATATATAAATATATCTAGAAACGATTACAAAATCTAGACTAAACGACAAACTTGAAATCATTTGAGATGTCCACTAATTATAATATATATAGAACGCAAAAAGTACTACTAGAGTAGATTCATATTGATACAACACAAGCTTAATCGGTAACACACTTTTCATTTTGGTTTTTCATTTTCAAAAGGTGAAATGAACATGAAGATTTTCTCAATAGTAAATTAAGAAAATCTCCACTAGTCGTTAGTTTCACCTAATTTAAGAATAAAAAAAAAACTGTTTATTGTTTAATTTGCCAAATTGCGAAATCCTAATTAAACTTAATGAAGCTAGAATTTCAATCCGGAACCATGCAACTTCTGTTCAACGAGCGAGTCCAATTTTTCCGCCATTTCGGGCGTCAAATGATTCGTCCAATCGCCGACCTCACCTCGCCGGAAAAACGCCTTGTTCTCCTCTCCGGACCACAGTTTCCCGCTCTTATTCACCTCCAAATTACTCAAATTATCAAAGCTACACAGCTCCAAGATACGCGCCACGTCACCGTTGGCCTCTTCCTCAACGGAGAACGGAAACCCTACGAACTCAGCCAACTTCTTCACGTGAGAAAAGGGTTCTTTCCTCATCTCATCATAGTTCAAGAAGAGCACTTTCTCGGGCCTCTCGGTCTCCGAGCTCACTTTCCAGTACCCCAACAAGTGGTCCCAAAACGGTCCGTACAGGCTAACCCCATTACAGAACTTGTCAAACGACTCCTCCATCGAGTTCTGACCCCAACTCTCGGGCCTCAACCTGTTAGTAAAGTGCCAGAGAGAGACGAAAATGTCCTTAGGGTTTCTACAGAGGTAAACGATTTTACAGGCCGAGGTTTTGACAGATTCAGGGAGAGAAACGTAAGGTAAATGAGTTGAGAACAGCCTTGGACGATCGAAAGAGGCCTTGGAGATAGCAGAAAGGTCGGGAACATGGTTGGTCTCGACGTAGAGATCGAGCTCTAAGAAGGGTACGAGGACGTGAGGGTTTGTGGTGAGTAGAGGGTGGTTGTGTTTGGTGTCCGGGAAAGTTGACCGGTTGACCAGCGAGAAAATGATGGCCTTCAGCCACGTGGTCCCTGACTTGGGAGTGCTCACTAGGAGGATATCGTTGTCAAGGGATTTGAAGTGTTTTTGGCACGAGAGAACGCCTTGAATCTGCCTCGTTGTGTGCCAAAAGCCTTGGTATTGGTGGACATAAGAGGCTACCCAACCCTTTTCTCTTGGTAGAGAAAAAACCAAGTCTTTGAACTCTTCAACGACGTCGTTTTGTTGGAGGTATTTGGGGAGATTGGAATCGGATGACGGGGGAGAACGTTGATCATGTTCAATATTATCTTTTGACATGGTAGACATGATCAGAAGACAATGAATTAAGAGGAAGGGTATAAAAGAGTTGCTATAGTCTCGTATGAGTTTTGTTGGATGTATCTCATGGAGTTTAAGTTCAGTATAACTTATCACCTTTATATAGAATCTTGCCAACCTCACAAACCCAAATTAGGAAAACGAAAAATTAATAAAATGAGAAAACAAATGCTAATTATGCGTGATTAATTAATACTCCCGATTGTGACATAAAATTTGATTTTACGTGATTACACTATTACCGCTATACTAGGAAAAGAAAAAGATTAGTTAGTTTTCATTAGATTTCGTTGACTAAGCTAGATTATGGAGAGTTTAATTAAAAGAATGTTAAGAAGTACTATAGGAACCAAGTGCCTTTAATGAAAATTATCGATCGGACATCAGGTATTGATTCTGCTCCAATTCCAACCTTTTTTGCCCCCTATCAATGGAGTTGTCATTATTTGCTTAGATTATATATGTGTATGTATAATATATCATCTGATCAATTGGTTCATTCAATTAAAATGACATTAGTACTGCCATTTACTTTTTTCTTTTAGAATTTTGATACTGTCAAATTAACCAGCTGTAGTCACGAACTATAATATGAGTTGGTGAAAAAAAAAAACCAAATGTACTTTTAGTCACGACTAGAAATTTTATTTTTATAGTGAAAAAAAAGAAAGAGAAAAAAAAATCATCGGGACTAAAAGGTATCATCAGTGAATATCTTTTTCTTTTCCTTTCCGTAATATATATGACAGCAGTGGGTTTCGTGCTGACCTCAATTGGCTATATAATATATTTAAACATATCTGGTATTGTAGCAAGGGTCGATATATAATTTTGTACAATTTATGACTAATTTGATAAGCAAGATAGCAATTATTATACATATAACTAATATATTAATCAATTATAATTACGCTGTGAAGTCTGATACATCTTGTTAGGTTTGTTCATTTTTAGACTTCTGGAGATTTATAATTGATCTAGGATATATGATCTTAGTAACACACGCAATCTACTCATGGCTCACCTGTATACATTTCTATCTATATTCCTTAATTAACTGACATTCATATACGAACAAATAAAATTGCATAATATTTAATCCCAATTAAGGAGTGGCTCAAGTATATAGTAATGAGAACCTAGAACTTGAATTTTTCTGGATGCATTCTCTTATGTTAATGTCCCTAGTGTATAGTCTAAGAACTTACCTTTATCTCTTCCTTAGAGAAGTTTTTCGAGGGTATGGTGCCAGTGACAAATCCAAGATTTTAATTCAGTAGAACATATATAAAGAACATTTTTTTAAAAAAAAAAGAAACCGATCATATAAGAAGCTAGAATTCTAATTAGTAATAATATAATACTGATCAATAAATTAGAATTGTCCCTTACAAGTTTTTATATTTTGAAAATATTTTATAACAACCTCATTGTCAGTTATATCAAAATTATTTTCTTTGTCATGATTTTTTTTTTAATTATTTGATTTTAATATTATATTTATTTGTCAAAAGTATTTAAAAAAATCATTTCACACAATTGTAGGAGGTACGAAATTAAATAAATAAATATATATATATATAACGAAAAGAAAAATACAACCAAGTGTAATCTAGCTTCGAGGATTAAGTGAGAATTAATAGTTAAAGAATCTATGATAGTATTTAGAGAGAGTAAAAGTAAAAAGAAAAAGAAGAAGAAGTGTTAACTGAAATGAGAATTTGGAGGAAAAAAATTATATTCAATGAGGATTTTAAACTTTAGAGCATAGTCAGTAGTTTTTTTTTTTTTTTTTTAATAACCAATGGAGTTTAGGATTTTGAAAAAAATAAAGGAAGTATATCCTAAATTCTAAATAGAAACAGTGTAATTATGAAACACAAATAAATACACATAAAAAAAAAATTTTGAGTGGGGGCATGTAGAGGTTTTTGTGAAAAATAAGTTCAATTTTAGAGGTAAGAATCTAAATTTAAGAAAGTGGTGCCCCACTTACCCCTATGTACATCCGTCTCTGCACGGTGCACAGATACTGTGAGATTAGTAGAGGCACTATAGTACACCCATTTGTTAAAAAACAATACTACTAAATTGTATAATATCTTCGTCATCATCAACTTCTGTTTTTAAATGGACAAAATGCGAAGCGTACAGGTATTGCTATGTAGTACAAGGGTAACGGAAAGAAGTTTCAGGCGGCCAAGCCAGAGCATTGGCGCCTAATCTGGACCACAGCAACTTGTAGTTGATACGTGCTATTTAGGATAACATGATATATAATATATATATATAGAGAGGTTGCCAATCCCATAAGTATTTTTTATTTTTTACTTATGTGCAAGTATTTTTCTTTTAGCCGTTGGATCATCATTAGAGCTATTATGAAATGTATAAAAAAATGTACATCATTAATATTTTTTCTCTGTTTTACTTTTTAATATAAAAAATTATGTACGATAAATTTTTATTGGTCGAATTGATAACTAGTGCTCATATATATATATTACATATACGAAGATATATATACGCATGCCTTACAGCAAAATAAGTGTCATTACACAGACATCCCAATAATATGCTTAACAGCAGAGGGCCACCGAAAAAAGACAACGAAGCAAGATAGGTCTTGTACATTAAAGTTGATTCGCTACTGGGAGTAGTTTCACATATTTTGCATGCATAATCTTAGAAGCCACTTTTTCGTTTACCGAGTCCCTAGCCTTTTGACTTGTGTAGACGAGATATTAAATGAGATATTTAAGCCTTCGGAAGCTCTTTTCAAGTGAAATTAGGAGTCACATAATTTCTTTAAGAGGCGCTTCAATTTTTATTAAATATTTTTTTAAAAGGATGTGGTTTAGAATTTTAATGAGACTTCTTAAAACAATTATTGTGTTATCAAATGATGGAAAAAAAATCATACTTATATGAGTTAATATAAATACCATCATGTTTGGCTTATAATTTAATTCTTAAGTTTTGGTTTACGCAAAAACAAATAATAAATAAATAAATACCTTCATATTTTGAAATTCTAAAAATTTATACACTCTATCCCTATTTTGCCTACCATATGTTAGTTTGAATAATATTTTTTTTGTATGACGTTTTAACTTTTTTAAAACAAGAATAAAATAATCTAAGTTCGGATTTGTAATTTTTTGAGAATAAATTTGTTAAAATATAGAAAAGGGTACAATTTTTTTTGAATTTCAAAATGGGGATGTATTTTTTTACTAAAACTAAACTCGGGTTTTAAATTACAGAAAGGCTAAACTTAAGGGTTTTTTTTTTTTTTTTTTGCAGTTAACTCTATTTATAATATCCTATGAATATGTGTGTATATAATATTTGAGAGTACTTTTAATTTTTACTTACCTTCTATTCTTATATAAAATCATAAACAAACTTTATTCCAAACATGCGTCCCTAATATTTCACTGGCCCCTTTAAATAAGATTAGTCTAATCATATTTGTTTAATTAAGTGTCTCTTAGAAGGGTCAATGTGATGGAGGATGATTTAAAAAGCTTGAGAAATATATTTAGTTGAGCTCTAGTTATTCTCTTTGAGTAGAGTTGAGAGCACATAATTTACTATGGGATTTAATTAATTAATAGGCTATATTATACGAAAACCTGCTAAAAATCTAACTACTTTAGTAAAATAAATCTTGAACTCATTTTTTTGATGCAAAACTCCTTGATGTTGAGAATATTAGTTGTTTCATACTTATTTGTAATAGAAGCTTCATATTATGTGAAATCAAATGGTGAAACAGGTATTTCAAATAGTTTCATCTAGAATTTCTCTTCTTCTTCTTTCCCTAATTCAAAAACTATAAGAGCTTATATGAAAGGAGGAAGGATTTGGGGTTTTTGGTGGCTTTTGTTACCCATTAGCTTGCATTGCCTATTCCCTAAACCTTTGTTTTCCCCGGTCACTAACTAGGGTCAGTACTGCTACTCTTTTACCAACTTTAAACACCCAAACAAGATTTTTTTGACTTTTTTTCACATTATAGTAATGATTCATAAATTGTTTTTTTTTAATGTAGTTATGTTATGCACTTTTAGTTATATTATGATCTCTTAAGTTGGGTTCTGCTTTAGGATTAATATTAGGATCTGATTTTCAACTTGGGTATATAAAAACTATTTATTAATATGCATATATTATTCAATTAATTATTTATTACTTAAAATGTAAAATTCATGATTATTATAAGGAATTTTACATTTTGAGGATAAATATGTGTATAATATATATATATATAAGCAGGATTCCAAATTGGTAAATAAAATGAGAGATTGTAGTATCTAAAATACCAGTGATCCCATTCGATTTCACACCATATAAGACTTTGTTATAAGTATGTGTGACAAAACCTAAATTTTCTAACATTAGGGAATTTTGCTCAAAAAAATGAATTCAAGGTAAATTTTCCAAATTAATTTAGATTTCGTGAGATTTTTGCATTAAATAGTCTAATTAAAATTCAGTGTTACAGTATCTTTAGTAGTATCTCATCTTTGTATTGAATGTTTATTAAATTGAACGAAATTTCTTTTTAATTAAAAGAAAAAAGAAAAAGAGAGACAAAGAAAAGTCAAGATGTTGTAGCTTAATCGACCTGTATGAGAGGGGGTTAATAATTAAGCAAATTGGGTTAAATGGTTCTCAAAGACATCATGTTACGACTGAAAATCCAAAGTCGTGACTTTTAGTAATTTTAAGAGAAGATAAAATAAAATATTAATTTTACAAAATTTAGAAGTACTCAAGTATTAGAAAATTTTATTTTAATCCTTAAATCATTATGAATCCCATAATCATTCAAAATTCTTATTAGTTTTTAATTACGTAAGAAAAATACCCAATAAAGTTCAAGAAAATCTCCAACTACCTCATTTGAATAATTGTTAAGGAATCAAAAATTTTGATAAATTGAGTTCAATTGAAAACCTTAGTCCAACGTCCACAATAATTTACATAGAATCATTTAAAATTTTAAGCTCTCAAATTAATAACAAAACTATCCTCATACATCCACTTAGTAGATTTACTAATGTTGGCTAAATAATTGAACAAAAAAAGAAAGATAACAGAGTATGAACACCTACTAGGAATTAAGAGTAGAACTGCATACACAAGCTGCACAGCTTTTCTATCTATCAAGACGACTACCTCAAATAGTCAAACACCTGAAATGGGGAGAAGTAAGGGGTGAGCATTCACATGCTCAGTAGAAATTCAATTACCTTTTTGAGTGGATACAATTTTACCAAATGTGTATGATTAATACCTTTTCCAAAATCTATTTATAAACCAAGTTTATAAAAAATAATTAATATCCAGAATATTCACATATTCAAAATCAAAACTAAAACCACATCATTTTATATATCATAAATCATCCCATTCCATGAGCTTACATCCCCTCATCACGAACCAGAGTAACTTATACTACGTGTCCTTAGTACTCTTTGCCTTATACCTATCCTAAAAAACCAGAGAGACATCTATGCATCTATGCCTACCAAACCGGAGGGGCATCTGAATACCTCTGCCTACTGAGTGGGAAAAATTAGAAGACCCCATGCAGGTTTACGAGCTCTCACTGAGGGCGGGGATACTGGCTGCCCACTAAACATCACAACGCCTAAGATATATTTCATATGTGATCTTATGGTATGTACAACATTTAACAATACACAATAACTATATCAAGGAATAATCAAATCGTACTTTAAAATCCCACTTGGCATTATTTTGGGATTTACTGTAACATGGAGAGCGCACTGTTGTATTACTCTATAATCACAATTTAAAAATACATATAAAATTTCACACAGTCCAATTCAGTATAATCCAATG
Source organism: Trema orientale (assembly GCA_002914845.1). Classification (NCBI taxonomy): domain Eukaryota; kingdom Viridiplantae; phylum Streptophyta; class Magnoliopsida; order Rosales; family Cannabaceae; genus Trema; species Trema orientale. The sequence goes on from JXTC01000328.1 coordinate 277,156, forward strand.
TGTTTCAAAAATTTATCAATCATCATAAAATTCACGATTTTTCCTAAATCAATTATAATGTAATTATAAATCAAAATAAGTATAAAACCAGGTAATTGAACCACTATCTCAATATAGTAGCTCTACTAAACTAACGATGCTCAAGAAAAACTCTTGTTGGTCACTTGGGTGTTCAAACGATCGTTTTGGAATCCTAGTAAGTCCACTTGAAAAAGTGACTTCTTTTTTAAAGCCTTAAATGGAGAAATGGAGGTTGTCACCAAATTTATAGCACTCAAAAATGCTAGGTTAGGCATATAATTTATCAAAAATGGGTTCCAGTACGGGACCCATCCCGTGGCACACAAAATGGCACTATTCACGAGCCACGAATTTTGATTTTCGTCGCTTCAAAATATAGTCATATTTTATATAAAAATTTGTCTCTCGATCTCACTAAGTCCAAATTCGAAGTCGGAATTCAGTTTCGAGGTCCCGAGCATTAAATGAGCTTTAAAATCCGAAACTTACAAAAATACCACTTTTTAGAAATATTCAGATAAATGTCCTCTTTTTCTATTTGAAAATTACCACACTTAAGGATACTTTTTTACTTCTACCAACCGTAATTATTAATGATTTTTAACCCTCTTTCACATCATATAATTAGCTCGAGTAAAATAATTACCTAACGACATAATTATAAAAATATCATTTTTTTTAATAAACTCTGGTAAAATGGCCAAAATAGTAAAAATCTTACCGGCGGCGAGTTAACGGCTGAAAGTAGACGGAAAATGACGATGATAAAGAGACAAGTCCACCGGTACTAGTGGTGTCGTGAAAGGAGGTCCGACAGAGGAGCTACGACCGAAAAACCTTGATATTGGCACCGACTTCGGAGGAGCCGATGTCTGGAGAGGGGCTACGAAATGCGGTGGTGATGGTCGACGCTGGTTGGCGCATGGCGCAACGGTGCCGCGACGTCCAGCTTGGGTAAAAATTTGGTGTTTAGAGCTCTCGGGGACTGCGTGCGAAGAAGAAGAAGAAGTTGAAGCCCTTAAATGCAATTCTTAGATACTGTAGACCCAAATATAAATTTTAGATATTTTAATTAAATATTTCAAAAAATTGAAATTACCAAATTACTATTATATTAGAAAATATCTCTTTTGCCCTCTTTAAAATCTGGTTTTTACACATTACCAATTAATATTGATCACAAGAAGGTAGGATTTTTTGTCATAATTACATAAAGAGTAGCTCTATTGCCACCCTACTTTTTTTCTTTTCTCACCCCTTTTTAATTAAACTCCTCATAAAATTTTAAAATTTATTTTTCATTAAGTACAAAAATACTCGTTGGTAATTTTTTTTTAAATGTTTTTATATCATTCTAATAATCTACCATCCATTATTTTTACGAACCCAATTTTTTTTTATCTTATTCAATATTTATATCGTATACCTTCCTAATTTATTGAGAAAGAAATTGTGTATAAATTATCCTTCAAAGAAAAACTATAAATGATTAAGAAATTATATGTATGATTTATCCTTAAAAGGAAACCTGTAAGATTAAGAAATTATATATTCTTTAAATAAATTATCTTAAAAAAAAAGGCATATATGATTAAAAAAAGCGTATACGTATAAATTTTTAAAAAAACAAAAAAAAAAACAAAAAACAAAAAAATCTATCTCTTAGACTGCTATTTTTTATACTGGATATTGAAAGATTTCATTAAAATTGCAAGAAATGATGAGACCAGAAACAGTCCATCAATAGATAAGCACATACAAAAAAAATAAGAAGAAGAAAAAAAAAAGAAAAAAAAAAACTAAATTTCTATTCTCTTAGGCAAAAAATAAGAACAAATAAATTTCGATAATATTAAATTAAAAAATCTTACATCATTATACTCAAAATTGTTGGTAGAATCAAAATCTATGATATTCACAATTTTATCATAAAAATCATATAGTATAAAATATTAATTTTTTCAAATCTGATATAATCTCACATGAGTGATATATTTAGTATCTAAGAAATTAAATTTGTTATTTAATGATATTTTTGTGAATAACTAATTAAGTAGAAATGAGTGGGAAGAAAAAAAATAAGGGTGACAATAAAGTTACCCTTATATATAATAGGGTACTGCTGTATCATTATAACTGCTTCAACAATTTAGCGTATCGTTGGAGTTCACTTATTTACCAATGTGATACTTGTGATCAAGGTAGGATGTGATTGGGATCTTATAATTAATCATATATGAGTTTTTTTATGGAAAAGATGCCGACAAGATCTATGGATGAATCTATTTAATTATTTATCTTTTTAATTAATTATGTTCGCATTTATTTTGTGATAAACTATATGAATGGCTTTAAGTACTGTGCTGTAGTTGATAAAGTGAATACTTTACACATTACGAATATAAAACACAGACTGCCTTCGTAAACACAATTTTGGTCATTACCAACTAGAGCAAGAATGGCCTAAATTCAAGAGAAAAGTATTTTAAAAGAACTGCTTCAACAAAATGAAAGATTATTTATATATCGATCGCCACTATTAAAGTTTCTTTGGGTATTTTCCTATGCAAGTGTTTAGTTTCTGTGTTCAAATTTTATAAACCGTTGAAGACACAAGTTAATGTTCATTAGCGAACTTTGGTAGAGTGTATGTTATTTTTTTTTTTATTTATAGTAAGTAGTGGTCACTAATTAAGTCTCATTTCAAAAAAAAAAAAAAAAAGGTTAAATGTTGATTAGCACTATTTACAACAAGGTGCTGCGCGTTTATGTCTGTCCTAATTACTATAAGTAATCACGCATAATGCATACGTAATAACTTCTAACCAATGATGAATATTTCTGACTTTGACAAGTCACATTGATTGATGGCTTTGTTTTTCGGTTTGTAAGAGGAAGAGAAATACATCTTTTTATAGTGAGTTTAGAAAATAGAGCATATTTTGAAAGTAATTAAATAAATAGACTCATTTTAAAAAATATAAAAGAACTTTAATATTCTTAATTTTAGAGCGCTAAACATACACTATTTTTATATACATCATATTTAAAAGTAATTAAGTGAATATATTTATTTTTAAAAGATAGATGTATAAAAGGACACGTATACCTTTAATTCGAGAATTGCATAGCACTAAATATGATGTTGAATGCTAGATAATATGTTAAGTAACTCAAAGAAGGAAAAAAATTTAAATATTGAGGGTTAAACAAGGTGTCGAGTAATTTGAATCCCTATCTAGCCAAACATGGATAAGTGTTAAAACCATTTTATCAACTTATTTTAGGAAAGGTTAGTTCGCCAAGAAGCCCTTCTGTTTTTCTACCCAAAACGTAGTGATCAGTACGGACAGCCTGAAATAATGCCATCTATCATATGTACCTTATTTTTGGAAGTGAATGATTTCTATTTGTTTTGATTGTACTCTGTTTTTATATTCAAAATGTTTGCTTTGGCAACATCGTCGGTCCTAGAACATTCAATATTACGCAGATTTTTTATATTGTTTGAACTTAGGTCCTCAATGTACCTGAAATTAAAATATATATATATATATATTACATTTGTAATTAATTTAGATATGCTGTTACATTCATTAAAAAGCATAATATATAAGGCAGGTTCCTACCATAAGTCTAAAGTATATTATAGTCCTCAATCTTATGCTTTGAGAAGGATGTTTACGAACCCAGAAAAAAAAAAAAAAGAAAGTGGTATGAATAGACGAAGCAATGTCATGGATTGGATCGTCTTGTTGTTTTCAAATTCTGCTATTTTCTGAAACAGATGAAACCATTAAAATGCAACATTCAATGGTCGAAGCTTCCCTCCACCATAGTGGATGTTGGATGATTTTTCTGTTTCACCTACCACAGATTTAGGGACCACCCTGATTTAGGGACCACCCTCTATGTATGACATATCTTTAATGGGCCCCAATTCAGTCTGTATTTATTTTTTACCTCTATGCATAGGTATTAATTTGGCCAATGAAAAATTATCATGCATATTTTTTTATAGTAAAAAGTAAGAGAGAAAAATAGGATTAATGATACACGTTTTTTTATGCACCTCATTATAGCCATTACTTCATTATTAGATGATGATCCAATGCCAAAAAAAAAAAAATACCTATACATAGGCTAAAACAAAAATACCTACTGGATTGGTAACCATCTTTTATGTGTGTATATATATATATAACACGCATAGAGAAATCTTGGCCTCCAAGTCCAACTTGTGAGTGTAGCATGCAAGTTACAACACTAATAGAAAGTTTTACTATGCTAAGGGGAAATATTCACTTCTAGATAAACCTTATCGCTTTCAAACTATATAATGAATTCAATTGTTAAAGCGATATTATAATGATCAAAAGAAACATTAGAATCACAAACTAGCACGTGAATGACAAATGTGTGAGACAATGCAACTTGCATCTCGGTTATTCAAGTTGCAATAAATAAATGACTAAAGAATCGTGTAAAATATATGATCATGGTGTTGGGTTACACGTTAACCCTATTTGTGGGCCATGGGATTTTATAACAATTATATTATATTGGGGTCTAATTAAATGAGGCCAATTAAGTGATCTAATTACGGACTCAGGAAATTACCTATTAAGTATTAGACTATGTAATGTGTGGTTACCTAACTCTAGTCCAATAAAGATTGATGGGGTCTCTATTAGCTACTAGTATATGAGGACATAACTATTAGGGTTTTGGATCCCAAACCAAATAGAACGTATGCTCTTCTCCTCTACCTCTATCAATAGAGAGAGTTCCCATTGAGCATGCATAGAATATTCTGGCTGTGAAAGACCTTCTACCCTTAGGCTCTAATTAATTAACTGCTTCTGTTTACGTGATCACATCATTTGCTGTAGAAGACAATAGATCCAGCTTAGTCACGGGTTTTCTCTCGATGAATCTTTATATGACAATTTGGCATGATAGATTCTGGGATTGTATTTGGTTTAATAATCCATTATGTATATCTAACAAGTGGTATCAGGAGCAAGTTATCATATTAAATTGCTTAAGTTAATCATGCATGTCTATATTTTATGATATCATTATCTATTTGGCTTTCTAGAGTTTAGATATAACATGTATGATCGATGAATTTTTCATGATTTTGTTGAGATATCAAGTATTTGAGGGTTGAATTCTAAGTTTTGGGTCATAAAGTTTGCAGATTAGGGCTAAAAATCGCATTACGTTTGAGTTACCTGATTTTAAAATCGGGTAATTAATGCTAAGCCACAGCAGCATGGCACCGCGGCGCTAACCTACGAATCAGGTGGCACCGCGGCATCACTCCAATGGCGCTGCAATGCCACCATGCGGTAGCGATAGCGCCACGGTGCCATATGATGGCACCGCAGTGCCATATGATGGCACCGCAGTGCCATCACCTAGGAGGGAAAAAAAAAAAATTTTAGGTCAAATTTTTGACCTAATTAAGGCACATGGTCTCAATTTTGGGTAGAATTGAAAACAACTCAATTCAAGGAGTTTCAACCTGAAACTTAACTAATCAGTTTTGTTTTCTCAACCCAGTTTCAGTACGATCCACACTTTATCCGTTGAAAACTCTATTTGGCTTTAAGAGTTGATAAAAGTGCTTAAAACTCAGTCAGTCATCCATTAATATTTGTGCATTGAAATTTTCAATTTAATATTTCGGGTACTTTGGTTATTATTTTCTTTACACTATTTGTTTAAATATTTTGAAATAGATTAGTTGAAACAACATGTTGCCAAAGTAACCTCTATTGTGTAAATTTATTTATTTTGAAATATTTGAATGATTGTGTATTTATTGTTCATGGGAATAATTACCGGCCCAAAGAAAGCTGGTTATTTGGCCAAATAATGAACATACCTATGGTAATAGATATGTGATGGTTATTAAGTTTCCGTGTGGAAAGTAAATCGGTCCAAAGAAAGATTTACTGTCTGACAGAATTTACCGTCAATATTTGATTACTATACTGAAGAGTACCACTTACAAGTTAATAAGTCGGCCCAAAGGAAGGCTTATTAATGTTGTTCTAGGTATCTTGTGATGGGAGCCCACCTTATATGTTTATGTCATGCTAGTATATCTTTTTTTTTATATGCTTAGTTTATGACATGTTATTAACGTGAGTTGTTATTTTTCTTCTCTATTCAGTTTCTGCTTCAGGCATATCTGCTAATTTGAATTCAATTCCTATACTTAACGACATAAACTTCAAGAAGTAGAAAAAGCATGTTATGATTATGCTCGGTTGCATGGATCTACACCTTGCACTCAAGAAAGAACAACTTGCTGCTCTTACAGATGAAAGTTCTGGTACGGATATTAAGAACTTTGAGCAGTGGGAACATTCTAATCGCATGAGTCTTATGATCATGAAACATTCCATATCTGAGACCATTAGGGGCGCTATGCCAGAGGTAGATAATGTTAAGGCATCCTTTGACGCAATTGCGAAACATTTCCAAAAGAATGAAAAAGCGGAAACAAGTACCATGTTGAGCAATTTACTTGCTATATATTATAAAGATAAAGGGAACATCAGGGAGTAAATCATGGAGATATCTAATCTGGCTTCAATACTAAAGGCACTTAAGTTAGAGCTGTCAGATAACTTGTTTGTGCAATTAGCTCTACTATCTCTTCTACCATAATTCAGTCAATTTAAAGTGAGCTACAACACCCAGAAAGAAAAATGGACTCTTAATGAGCTCATATCTCAGTGTGTGTAAGAAGAGGATAGATTAAAGCGAGATAAGACAGAGAGTGCTCACTTAGCAACAACTTCTCAAGATAAGAAAAGAAAAAGGACTAAGGATAAAGGAGCTATATCTGAGACTTCACATAATAAAGTGCAAAAAAAATAAGATGAGGAATCAGCTTGTTTCTTCCTTTAGAAGGCAGGACATGTGAAAAAGGAATGTCCCAAGTATGCCGTCTGGCATATCAAGAAGGGTAAGCTTCTCAATTTTGTCTGTTCTGAGGTTAATTTTGCTTCTATACCCAATCATACTTGGTGGGCGGATACCGGTGCCACTACTCACATAAGTGTATCTATTTAGGGTTGTCTGAGAAGCCGTCTGCCAAGTGATGCTGAAAAATACATCTATATAGCCAACGGCGATACAGCTACAGTAGAGGCAATAGGTCTATTTAGGTTGCAATTAGGTTCCGGTTTATTTTTGGATTTGGATGAGACATTCGTTGTACCATGATTTAGACGTAATTTAATTACCATTTCAGTTTTGGACTGGTTATTCTTATTCATTTGGAAATAATAAATTTAATCTTTTTCAAAATTTCAATATTATTGCGACTAGTACTTTGATTGATAACCTATATAAAGTCGACACTATTACCTTAATTAATGAAACTTTTCATGTCGAGAAACATAGTATAAAACGCAAAACCATTGAGAATTCCTCTATGTTATGGCACAAGTGATTATGACATATCTCTGAACAGAGAATACAGCGTCTTGTATCAGATGGAATTCTTGACCCACTTGACCTCACAGACTTGATAGTTTGTGTTGAGTGCATTAAAGGCAAACAGACAAATGTACGTAAATTAGTTGCCAATAGGAGTTCCGGTGTATTAGAACTGATATATACTGATATCTGCGGACCATTCCCTACAGCTTCTTGGAATGGCCAACCGTATTTTATCATGCTCATAGATGATTACTCTTGCTATAGATACCTATATTTAATTTATGAAAACTCACAATCCCTAGATGTATTTAAAGCTTTAAAAGTCGAGGCTGAAAATCAACTCGACAAGAAAATTAAAGCCGTCAAATCCGATTGTGGTAGTGAATACTACGGTAGGTATGATAGATCACGTGAACAACATCCAGGACCCTTTGCCCAGTATCTAGAGGAATGTGTAATCGTCCCACAATACACAATACCGGGAAAACCTAGCATGAATGGTATTGCTGAGCAACGAAACTGAACACTTAAGGACATAGTGAGGAGTATGATCAGTCATTCCTCCTTACCTGAATCACTCTGTGGAGAAGCACTTAAGACTACTATTTATATATTTAATAGAGTACCTAGCAAATCAATAGCTAAAATCCTATATGAACTATGGACAGGCCAAAAGCCTAGCATTAGGCACTTGCATATTTGGGGTTATTCAGCTGAAGCAAGGCCATATAGGCCACATAAAAAGAAACTGGACTCAAGAACAATAAGCTGCTATTTTGTTGGCTACGCTGAAAGATCTAGAGGTTTCAAATTCTATGATCCCTCTAATAGATCCTTTTTCGAGGCAGGTAATATGAGATTCCTTGAGGAAGTTGGGGGAGAAAAGGTTAGCGATATTATCTTTGAGGAGTAATTTATTTCTCTTCCTACAGTTGTTAGTGAAGGTGATCAGGATCCTTGGGTTGACATTATTCAAGAAGCAAATCCGGAAATTCAAGACAATATTCTGCAACTCCTTTTCCCACGTGAGGAAGTTATTCCTGAAAAGCAATCTCCACAACCTCAAGAGCAAGTGCCATTAAGGAGATATACTAAGGAAAGGAAAAATGAGATTCCAGATGATTACATCGTCTATCTCCTAGAATATGAGTTTGATATAGGAGTAGAAAATGATCCAATCAATTTCACTCAAACCAATCGAAGTTCCAAATTCCAGCAGTGGATCGCTACCATAGATGGAATCCATAAAAGACAACGACGTTTGGGAACTCGTCGAATTGCCAGCAGGAAAGAAACCTATTGGTTGTAAATGGATTTTTAAAACAAAAAAGGATTCTAAAGGCAATATCAAGAGATATAAGGCTTGTCTAGTGGCCAAAGGTTTCACTCAGAAAGAAGGTATTGATTATAAAGAGACTTTCTCTCTAGTTTCTTCGAAAGACTCTTTCAGAATAATTATGGCACTAATAGCTCATTTTGATCTAGAGCTATATCAGATAGATGTAAAGACTGCGTTTATCAATGGTGATATTGAGGAAACGATTTATATGGTACAGCCAGAAAACTTTGTAACTAAAGATCCAAAGTCTATGTCTGTAAACTAAAGAAATCCATCTATGGTCTCAAACAAGCATCTCGTCAATGGTATCACAAGTTCAATCAAGTTATTTCCTCATTCAGCTTTGAGAAAAATTCGGTAGATGGATATATTTATCACAAGTTTAGTAGGAGCAAATGTATCTTCCTAGTTTTGTATGTCGATGACATACTTTTAGCAAGCAATGATATAGGCTTACTGCACAAAACCAAGAGATTTCTATCAAATAAATTTGAGATAAAAGATCCTGGGGACGCCTCTTTTGTATTAGGGATTAAAATACACCGAGATCGCTCTCAGGGCATTCTTGGATTATCGCAAAAGAGCTATATGGAAAAGGTGCTTGATAGATTTGGTATGAGCAAATGTGCCCTAGGAGATGCACCCATTACTAAGGGTGATAAATTCAATCTCATTCAATGCCCCAAGAATGAGGTTGAAGCTAAAGAAATGCAGAAGATCCCTTATGCATCTGTAGTAGGGAGTCTGATATATGCTCAGGTGTGTACACATCCGGATAGCGTACATAGTTGGAGTGTTAGGCAGATATTTAAGCAACCCTGGTATGGATCACTGGACAACAGCAAAGAGGGTTTTACGATATTTGCAGAGAATAAAAGATTACATGCTCACTTATTGAAGATCTGATCGTTTTGAGATCGTGGGGTATTCCGACTCCGATTATACTGGATGCTAGATAGTAAGAGATCCACTTCAAGCTATATTTACCTACTTGCTAGAGAAGCTATATCATGGAAAAATGCTAGGTAGACGCTCACAGCTTCTTCTACCATGGAGGCAGAGTATATAGCTTGTCATGAGACATCAAATCAAGGGATATGGCTGTGGAATTTTATCACCCGACTGCGAATTATTGATGACATTGAAAATCTATTAAAGATTTATTGTGATAATGGAGCCGCTATTCTATATTCCAATAACAACAGAAGCTCGTCAAAGTCTAAACATATAAACATTAAGTTTCTAGTTGTTAAAAAAAGATTTCGGAGTCATCTAGTGTCTATAGAACATATAAGAACTAACTCCATATTGGCGGATCCGCTCACCAAAGGTCTAATGCCTAAGGTGTTTCATGAGCATACTACACATATGGGTATTGTACCATTTATAGATATTCAGAATAAGTAAGAGTTAGATTTTACGAGTTCTCTTATGATAGACATATTTATTATTTGATATCAATAATGTGATGGCTTTCTTTTATACTCTAAATTTATATTTTATTTTCTTTCTATCTGTTGTTTTGCATAAAGTTACGGTTTTGCATAAAGAGAAAGACTAAGGTTGATTCGTTGGAATCATAAAGTAGGACCAAATGGAAATAGGCATATAAGATCACTTTTCGTGTAATTTTCATGCCACATATCCATACTTAATCTGTGTCATTGCGTGTATTGATTTGATAATTATTGGTGGGTTTAGTTGCCTACCTAAATGCAATGAAGGCCGCTTTGGTTTCATGTTGACATACAAGATAATTCAGATTGTCTTAAGGAATAATTTCTTAACAGACAGCAATAAAGTGCGCACTCAAGTTTTTATTATATAATTGTCTCAGGAAAAACCCATGTAGCCCAAATGCGAGATTGTTGGGTTACACATTAATCTTATTTGTGGGCCATGGGATTTTATAACAATTATATAATATTAGAGATGTCTAATTAAATGGCCTAATTAAGTGATCTAATTACGGACTCAGGAAATTACCTATTAAGTATGGACTGTGTAATATGTAGTTACCTAATTCTAGTTCAATAAGGATTGATGGGGTCTCCATTGGCTACTAGTATATAAGGACACAACTATTAGGATTTTGGTCTCCAAGCCAAATAGAACGTACGCTCTTCCTCTCTACCTCCATCAATAGAGAGAGTTCCCATTGAGCATTATTACACTATAAATACATATACGTAAAATTACCGCAAGTGCACGAATTGTATAAAAGTAATAAAGTGATAAGAGAGTTGTCGATCCCACGAGAAATTGAGTGTTAAATTATTGTTAATTATCGGAATTATCATAACCTAACTTTATCTAGGCAACCAAATTAAATAAGTTTATAATTTAAGTAAACACAAATAAAAATATAAATACATAAATAAAATATGAAAACTCTATGCACAAATGTACTAGGGGATTGAATTCACCTAACTATCAACTATGTCTTTTAATCACCAATTGCATTTTAATCAATTATTCCTAGTTTATAAGCCTAGAACCTAAAGGTATTTTTACTCTCTCTCTCGAGTACCAAGTGAAATCATCCCTAAATTTTGGTTCTAATATCTCTACCCCGAACCTAAAAATTAAGAATTCATTATGTTCAATGGTTCTTTAATCATGGCTTCAAAGGAATTATAGGTTCTCTCAAACTCTACAAGTCCTAGGTTATACAATCCTATAATTATTTCTAAAATTCTCTTTCTCAAGTGCCAAATTCTAGAAACAAAATCATCCAACTAGTAGCTAATTAGTTGAGAAGCATTAAGCATAAAATAGCATAAATAAATTCAAGAACGATATCAAAGAACATATTAGAAATCAAGATATAGAATCAAAGTTTAAATTACATCAAACCCCAAGTACATAGCAATTAATTCAACATAGGAGAATCTAACACCAATCTCAACAAGAATTTTATATATCCAAACATGTTCAACAATCAAGCATAATACAAAATTTAAATGAGACTAGGGTGAGAAAGAGGATGAGAAAAACTCTTTTATGGAGGTAGAATTTCAAGCTTCAGTCTCTTCAAGTCACTCTCTCAAGCATCCTCTCCAAGATTTTTGCTCTAAGCTCCTTTCTCTCTAGGATTTTTGAGCTCTTTTTGTTGTATTTTCTCTCCAACTCTCCACACTTACTATAGAGACTTAAGTATATATTTAAGAAGTTCTAAGATGACCTAGGCCGGATGGAATATCAACCATTTGATCAGATAGCATCAATGGTCCAGATTGGCTCTAAAAACTCGCTAAAAACATGCTTCCGGATGTTGTGTAGCACCGCGGCGCTCCCTAACAAGTGTCGGGACACTGTAGCTTCTACAAGTCTGATTTCCAGGCAGCGCCGCGGTGCTACTATTCAAGCACTGCGACACTCTCGATTCTGGAAATCAGCACGATAGTTTTTCTTCCCGGGGGCGCTATTTCTTCGTTTTAGCTCCGTTTTGCCTAATTTTCATTGCATTACATTCGTATCAAACTTAAATTTCATCCTGGCTGATTGAAATACCCATACTTAGTACCAACTTCTCTTAGTTCTCATTTATTCATAAGAACTATAAAAATAAAGTAAAAATACATCAAACCAACATAAATGCTTGAGAACTTACAATTATTTTAGCAGAATAATACTTGATTTTGAGTGAATTAATCACTCATCAAATACTCCTAAACTCGAATATTTGCTTTTCCTCAAGCAAAACAAAACAAGAAAAAGAAAAGCGAAACACAAATGAAGTACTAATGACATAAACAACAAAGCGTGAGTTTCGTATCAAATCAAAAATCGTGTAAGTATCTACGAAGTCACAAAATGTTCCAAGCTCAAAGGAAATACAAACATTGAGATTATCTAGATTTTAAACTTCAAGCATCAATTTAATTCCACTCAAGACTCTCAATGTGTAAGTATGTGCAAAATCAGTATCATTTAACAAAACAAACTTAAGATAGACTTGTATGTTTCGATAGACAATGAAAAATCTCTATATGATGCAATTTGAAACTACCATATGCCAATTTTTCATGTCGCTTTCTACTAATGTATGTTAGTATGTCATCAAAGATCAAAAGGTCTTCCATTAAGCTTGTAATGTCGGCTTGGGCAAAGGTAAGATAATTTTGGAAAGATTTAAGGTTCAAATACCTTAAAGCACATTAATCTAGGACCTTTGTAGAGTTATTCCTTGGTATACCAAATAGCACTCCCACACTTCTTTTCAACTAAATTTCTCTTCTATCAACACTCCACCAAATACTTGTTGAAATTTTTTTTTCCTTTTTCTTCTTTTTTTTTTTTTTTGGAAACGAAAGATATGAAATAAGACAAAATGATGAAAATCAAAAATCTCTTCCCCAAACTCAAAATCAACATTGTCCTCAATATTGAAAAACAAAATAGAGGGTAAAGACACAAAAGTTTCACCAAATTATTCTCTTCTCTTTTTTGTTTTTGGTTTTGGTTTTTTTTTTTTTTTTTTTTGGCTTCATAACACCACCCTTCCTCCCAACATGAACATAACAAAAATAACTCTTTAAAACAATCAACATGCTTAAGGATAAGGTGTTGGTAGTCATTATTTTGATTTGACAAAAATGCAGTAGAAAAAGAAAGGTACAAATAGGCTCAAAGTAAGTGCACTAGGATGATAATGTATCAAGGTTAGCTTGAAAGGCTCAAACTGTCCAAAGATGGCTTAAATCATTTCTTTAATGACACCTAACATAGAATTTCATCTCAAGCTTCACTCAAATGGGTTCTAGAATTCATGAGATGTCAATGCCTATATAATGCACACAAATTTTCTCCAAAAGCTCAAAGAATCAAGTGATCATGGTTATCGTACTCATATGTGTAGAATCAAGAATGAGGTTCAATTAACGTAAGTCAAGCACTCGGATAATCTGAATGAACTACATTTTAAAAGACCTAAGAGTACATTTAGTGACTACACTCATCATCAATACCAAATCATCTCATCTCAACAACACTCACAACTTATTCAAACAAGCAAAAGAAAAGAAAAAAATAAAATAAAATGATTACCTAAAAGTATATAATTCATGGAAATAAAATTATGACAACCAATACACAAGCAAAGCCATACTCAACAAATAATTATCCTATACACATTTTCACCTCCAAACTCAAAGTTGGCAATGTTCTCAAAATTTAGATGTTCAATGTAAGCACAAGGTAAAAGAATACGTACTGGGGAGGTGAGACATTCTCGCCTCCTATTAAGGTTGGCAAAGGTGGTGCTTCGGGCAAGGTGACTCTAACTTGGGTGGTGTGGGACTCCCTTCATAATTTGCATCTTTAGGCTTATTTATGTACAAATTGGTAAAGCTCGTCAAATAGTGACTTCTGCCCATAGTATGTATCATATGACACAACATAGGGGTCTTGGTTTTGAACGCTCTCAAGTTTGGCTATGTATGAAATTATTCAGCATGCACGCTCAACATGACTTAGCACCTATACATGTATTTGGTAGGCGTTAATGAATGGTGCTAGTAGTGATGGTGGAGGTGTTGGCCACATAGGATCGTTATAAATGTGATCTTTAATGAATGGTGGCAGCACGATGATTTAGATCTCAAAGGATGAAGAGTCACAAGTGTTGTCTTGTAATTCTTCTTCCTTGGTCCACTCTTGATTCTCCTTCTCATTTGAGTCCTCATCATCAAACAAACCCAAGGCCCTCCTGCTTTTACTCGGCTCCTCACGGTGGCTTTCAACAATGTTTGTAACTTGTGCATGTATCATAGCCACCGCCCTTATCATGGCCTCAAGGGAGTCATAAAGAGACTCAAAATGTGAATTGTGAATAGTCTCCATTCTCTCCCACTCCTCATGACAAAGTATTGTCTCCTCCGAAAATTGTGCAAGAAGATATTCAAGGTCAGGAGAAGACTCCTCTTGGTGATATGGAGTATCAAACCATGGCGCCAAAATGTAAGAATTATCTCCCAAACTGAGGTGGCTTGGTAAATAATTCTAACTCTAATAGTCATCATTGGCCATGTCTTCCAACAATATATAGGTTTCATCAATGGATACTTAGTAGATAAAGGTAGTACCATTTCCTCTTTCCACCTATATTCTTGTTTCGGGCCAAAGATTGTTGAGAAAATTTTGTATTTGATACTCCTGGGAGAAAACATGATTCGGGCACATCGTAAGCAACTATTTGTATCTCCACCATGCACAATAAAATGGCTCTGAGTCTCGTTGAGCAAACCATAAGAGGACTTCTTGATCTAACATCTCCAATTACCTCGCAAAATAAACATTTAAAAATAAAAATGAAAAATGAAAATAAATACCTAAATTAAAATCAAGTAACTTACTCCCGATATCAACAACCATCTAAAATACTAATTCCCTAGCAACGATGCCAAAAACTTGTTACGCTATAAATGCATATACATAAAATTACCACAAGTGCACGGGTCGTATACAAGTAATAAAGTAATAAAAGAGTTGTCGACCCCACGAGGAATTGGGTGTTGAATTATCGTTAATTACCAGAATTATCGTGACCTAACTTTATCTAGACAACTAAATTAAATAAGTTTATAATTTAAGTAAATACATAAATAAAATATGGAAATTCTATACACAAATGTATTAGAGGATTGAATTCACCTAACTATCAACTATGTCTTTTGATCACCAATTGCATTTTAATCAATTATTCCTAATTTATAAGCTAAGAATCTAAAGGTATTTCTACTCCCTATTTCGAGTACCGAGTGAAATCATCCCTAAATTTTGGTTCCAATATCTCTATTCCGAACTTAAAAATTAAGAATTCATTATGTTCAATAGTTCTTTGATCATGGCTTCAAAGGAATTATAGGTTCTCTCAAACTCTACAAGTCCTAGGTTATAAAAGCATGCTATAAGAGCAACTACAACCGGTTGGCAAAATAGAATAATTGCCAGATTTAATGCAAATGAAGCCCTCCAATCGAGCGGCAAAACCTGCGGCATTTTGGCGTGCAGCTACAGAGTCGCGCTAAATATAGCGTGGCATTGTATAAATGGTATTGATGCGAAAATACCCCTCTTTTAAATGTGTAATTTTCACTATATCCTTGGACCTATTTTACATTTAAAGTGTTTTAATTAATGTAAATAATTTTAAATTAATTACTTAAGTTAACTGAGACAAAGATTAATTAATTTTATAGTTTTAACTTATTGATAAAAAAAATGTTACATATTCAAAAAATCTTTAAAAATATGTATATAATGCTTAAAAATTAATAAAATAATCAAACACTCAATTAAATTTAACAAAACATAACTTTTATTACAACTTAGTAGATAAAAGCAGAGAACACGAAATTATTAATACATATAATCAAAAACATATAGTTAATATAAGTATATTAGTGAAGTAATTGATTAAATAAAATATCCATAGAAAGTTAAGAGTTAAAAAGGAGATATGGGTAAAAGATAGAGAGAGTATTCTTTTTGGGATAGAGAATATTCTTTTTGGGATAGAGAATATTCTTTTTGGTGTAATATTTGGAATAATGGATTGGAGATAAAAAAAAAAAATATAGGGTAAAATTGCTATATTTTAGAGTTTTAGTTGCTGCAAAATAGAGTTCGTGCTTGGAGATGGCCTAACTAGAATACTTTATAGAGAAAGCTGTGTCAGACTCAGAACAGAAAAACTAGCCTCGTGATCCTATTAGACTATAGTCCTTCGTGGGTTGATCAAGAATCCGACTCAAGATTGGGCTTTGACCCAATTAAATGTGGAGAAAAAAACATGGATAGGACTAACTTGGGCCAACTTGACTTTTTGTGTACTTTTTTGAAAATGACATTTTTAGGAGTGTCAAAGACATCTCGACCTATAGTTAAGAACTTTTTGACCATGAAAAAGTCCTAAATAATAGTTGTTTCATGGTTAAGAAGCTCTTGACATATGGTTAAGAAGTCCTTGACACTCCTAAAAATGTCATTTTTAGAAAAATACACAAAAAAAATCATTTGGCCCAAGTCTGTCCTATCCATTTCATTTTCTCTTAAGTGTAAACCATTCAATCTTGAGGAAATTATACCACATTTCTAAGCTATGTGTTAATGAATATCCTTTTTTTATTTTATTGACTTATGTATTCCCTTTTAAGTTTTAATGAGTATTAGTTTACCATTATACCCTTATGTAAGTTAATTTGACATATTCATACATATAATTAATTTACCAATATACATAACATATTAACCGATGCATATAATTAATTTACTGGTATATATAATTTATTTATTATAGCATGTAATTAATTTACCAGTGTATATAATTCATTTACCATAGCATATAATTAATTTATCGAAGTAAATAATTCATTTATCATAGGATATAATTAATTTACTGATGTAAATAATTCATTTATCATAGTATATAATTAATTTACTGGTGTATACAATTCATTTAACATGGTATATAATTAATTTACAACTTTATATAATTCGTTTACCAAACCATATAATTAATTTATTGATATAAATAATTAACTTACCATAGTATATAATTAATTTATCAATGTATATTCATTTACTATAGTAAATAATATAATTAATTAATTTATCATAGTACATAATTTATGTACCAGTGTATATAAATCATTTTCTGTAATATACAAATCATTTACCATTATATTATTCATTTATTAGAGTATACAATTCATTTATTCGTGTATATAATTCATTTACAATAGTATATAATTAATTTACCGTGATTTTAATGGTGTCTATAAGTATTTTACCGTGATCTAGAATATTCAAATTTATACATGGGAAAATAGCAGTATTTTATTTTAAATATATTTATACAATTAACAATATTTACTTTAATGCATGGAAAAATAGCTTTACAATTTCACTTTCTAATCAAGAAAAATTAGTCATGTATATTAATTCATTTACAATAGTATAAAATAAATTTACTGTGATTTTAACGGTGTATATAATTATTTTACCGTAGTTTAGAATATTCAAATTTATGCATAGGAAAATGGCAGTATTTTATTTTAAATATATTTATACAATTAACAATATTCACTTTAATGCGTGGAAAAATAGCTTTACAGTTATTTTACCGTGGTTTAGAATATTCAAATTTATGCATGGGAAGATAGCAGTATTTTAATTTAAATATATTTATACAATTAACAATATTCACTTTAATGCATGGAAAAATAGCTTTACAATTTCACTTTCTAATCAAGGGAAAAAAAAAAAAAAAGGACACTGCCTGTGGGAACCAACTGAGCTAAGGCATTTTCGTTTAGCTTTAATAAACTAATAAATTTAACAATCATAAATCTAAACGCCATTGTGTTATGAGCCTCACTTTCAAGCTGAACATAATTCCCAAAAAAAAAAAAAGAAAAAATGGTCGAGGAAGGTGCAGTGGGCTATGATCATACGGCGCATCGACAAAGAGCTCAATTTCTCAACCTCATCAGTATATGCCTTCGTCGATTATTGATTTCATGATAATTTTGTAAAATAAAAATACAATCTTTGGCATAATCGGCGATGGATCTCAGCTTCGCCATGGTAATGGAGGAGACTTGTTCGCCCTTGGAGATCAAATCACTAGCAACTCAAACGTGATGGATCTCAGCTTCGCCATGGTAGTGGAGACTACTTGTTCGCCCTTGGAGATCAAATCACTAGCAACTCAAACGTCGTCATAAGTGGCGTCGCCGCCGTCGTAGTCAAAGGTGCTTGATCTGGTGGAAGTCCATGAAGTTCGGGTGAAGCTTGATTCAAGATCCAAGTCGGCTCGGTTCATGGACAGAATTTGGTAGAACTCCTGGAGAGAGTCGTTCAAGTTGAATGGGGTGTCAAGGGTAACTTTGGTATTAAGAGTATAAAAACTAAAAAGGGATATATTTGTTCTTAAAATTAAAAAGGGATACATACTAAAACTTATCCCCAAAAGTAGGGTATTTGTGTACAAAACCCATCAATATTGGAACCCCATAATATTTCAACCCAAAATATATTTTCAGGGACACCAAAGAAAGTTTGGACGAACAATTTTCTTGCATCTGAATCGGAAAGATGTAAAGCACTTCTGTATAATCCAAAGTTGCTCCTTAATACACAAACACATTCACATGAAACATTTTGGCGCTATGCCAACACAACAAAGGCAAACACAAAATTTTGAATACCGCTAAGTAGTTATATGATATACAGTATTCCACCAAAGAAAGAAAGAATAGACAATAGAAGTTCGACCCTCTCCATAAAAACAAGTTAAAAGAACAACTGGTGTTCTTAGACAAAAAACATGTTAATTTACTCCCAAAGTTTTTTTATATTCTCAGTTAGGCCTCACATCAACACCTGTTTCGGAAAACACTGCTCCTCTAAATCAGCATATGTGCTAATCAACGGTCAGGAATAGAAAAAGAAACATCCTTCGTTGATGCTTTCTGGAAAGATGCATGTCTTCTTCCCGAAGAACGAAAAAGAAAAATTCTTTTCACGCTGTCAATGTTACCTTGATATCAGAAGGTGCTGAAATGTTAAAATTTTCAAATCTTCTCAGCACCGGACAAGTCCACATGAGTTCCTTGTAATGTTTCCAAAGCCTCTTTGGTCGGACAAGAAGATCATACTCTCTTCAACAGGGACAAAAGCAGAAATATTTAGTGAAAACATGAATAGTAAATGGGAATTAGTGGATGAAAAGAAGAGATTAAGAGATTACTTCATGTTTCAATATCCGGCACCCCCAATAAAATGGAATTTGGATCACTGGATCCAAGTAGTGGCATATACTCTGATCCTCTCACATGAACACTGAAGCAAGCTACAAAACACCCCACAACAAATAAAAGGAGTCAAATAGAGTTACAAATTTATTAAAACTGCCCTAAGCAAAAGTAGAGTTATGAGAATCAATACGTCTGAAATCTTTCCGTTCTGACAATCAATTGAAGGACAATATTTATTGTTCCCAATTCTTCCAAAGAGGTATAAGGCAATTATGTGAAAACCATTCAATTTTACATATTTCACATGAAAGTAAGAAATCTAATTGTCAAAGAAATATTTATATTCCTTACATCTTAGTAGGGCACTAGTACAGGAACTTGATGACAAACGTAATATGCAAGTCAAAGTGTAAAACTAATACAAATCCTTCCTCTTCAGTTAAATATATTCAACGAGAATGCAGGTGGTGGAAAGATGGTACTGGCTGACAATGAAGGATGCATCATCCTTGCCATTGGGAGTCACCTACATGATCTAGGGATCTCTTGGTTGAATGCATGGTCTAACAGAAGACACACAGTAATACATGCCAAGAAGCAGTGATGTCCCTATAATTCTCAACATGCAACAGACTGTTCTTAAAATGTTTGCAAAAGACTCTCTTACAATTTTGAAGCATGTTTCAAATCTACAAAATAGCAGCACACTCAACATTGCAAAAAGAGAAAAAAAAATATAAAAGTAAACATTAAACCTACCATTCTCAATCTTCATTACACTTTGAAGCATCGTATCCATCTTTGTTTTCATATCATGACTATCATCCATGCTTGGAACTACAAGGGTCAGCTCCCTGTAGATATCACGAACAAACTTGCATATCTTCTGCGCAAAGTCAATTTCACCATCTGATATTCGACCAATTGCCAACCTCATCAGCTCTCCAGTCAAATCAGCAAGCTGCACATAAATACCCAGCACCACTTTTGAAAGTACATCCATGAGTTATGCCAGTGCGTTAAAGGGATGTTAACGCACATAAGCCTGCCCACAAACATTCAGTTGAATATGCAACTTGCAGCGTTAACTACCATGTAACCTTGCACAAAAAGTTGATGTCTGTCTTAATATGCATATGGATATATGAGGACGTATGAGGACAGAGTCCTCATACTCAATTTTTCAACAGTTTGCTAAACCAGTCCCAATTATTCTCAAACATAAACCTCAACTAATCAAACTGACTATAGTGATAATGACATGAGAGAACAAAGCTACACATATAATTAATTCCATTATACTGGTTCTCTAACTCCCTTGGTGCCTGTGTACCATGGACACCATTTACGTCCTACTCAGACAACATATATTAGCACTTTAGCAGTAGAGTTCAAATTTCTGGCAATTACCCCCAAGAGATAGTCGAGGACATTGATTTGCAAAGGCTCAAGGGATGGATCACTTAGGGGCAGCAAAGTAGCATTTATCTCATCAAGATTCAAGAGAGTCCCGGTTCTGCAGAACCTACAGAATGTTGCAGCTTCAATATATTCTTGTACCTATAATGACCCAGAAACGATTAAAAATGAGCCAACCAAACTAATATTTACTGGAGTAAGAAATGGGAATGAGAGGTCACCCCCGGTGAGTATGCTCGTCTTAGCTTCCAAAAGTCACTCCCTTCCAGTTCTTTTATTAGCCGAGCCATATACTGATCTGTCACGGCTGCTAAATCCTTTTCTGCTTTTTCCAGAACCTCCTCTCTGTTGTATTTACTGAGTCTGTTTAAAATGAAATTACGAAACCAACAGCTCAGTGCTAGCCATAAATATCACAATGTAAGAATGAAAGATAATGTGACCATCTCGAAATCAAATCATCTGCAAAAGTCATACTAAACTATGATAAAGGCAATGGAAATCCAGAGACAATAAGAAGTGTAAACCAGATTTGACTGATTCTTGTCACTAGCTTAGGAAAGACGAAGCAAAGCTATCATAATGAAAATTCTCACTCTTGTTACCTGTGCACCTGAAAAATGACCTTTTTGCTGTTAATGGTAATATCACGACTTGCTTTTACCACTCTTTCCCGTTTTTCATTCTGCACACATAAATTACTGTATCAGTAACTAAAAGAGCACGTAGTTGAGGTACATTAATGGCAAGGACGCACAATGCAACAACTAAGATATTTGCTTATAGCACTAGTTAAAGCGCCTAATAAAGCAGTTGCCCTGTTACGATAAATGTCTCACATAAAAAAACTCATTTTTCTTTTTCCCCCTTAAGTGTACCCCGACCCCTGCCAATCCTATTGACTAAGGCGATGGTTTCAACCCACATATTCACTTGACAAGAAATTGTGCTGAGTATTTCCTAACTTCTAGCTCAAGATTGCCAGTTTCAAGTTCAAACTTTGGATATAGTTCCTGATTTCAGCTTATAATCAACAAGAAGGCACCAATTTTGCTTACTGCAGATGCAAATGAGAATCCAGAGAATGGTTTCCGTGTCCACAAGGTTCATAGCATTGTCTTGGGAACCACAAGCACCACACAATACATATATACATACATAATCGACCAAAACCAACATAAGAACGACGGACAAGTAAAATCCAAACAAGACCCAGTTGAATTCAGCTAACCAAAATCGATATTTTAGTAAAGGACTCAAAGCATAATCGAAGAAAATTGTGAATCTTCAATGCTAAACTTTACTAAAACCTACTTCAACGACATCAGCGCCACTACAATTGATCTTAAACCAGCAAGATTACTGAGAGTCGCCAGTGCAAACAAACAAAAAAAAAAGCTTGAGCTTTCAGATTCCAAAGCAATAACCAAACCGAAAGACAAAAACTTTGGAACCAAAGAAACAACAGAGAGAGAGAGAGAGAGAGAGAGGGGTTTACAAGCTGATTGAGATAGTCGGCATATTTGGTGAATGCGTCGGCCATGGAGGAAGCCTCAGTGGTCATGGTCCTTGCCCTCTTGGGTGTGCTATGAACCACCGTGCCTGCAACTTCGGAAACAAATGGTATCCCATGTGAGAACGAGAAGGAGTGAATCATAGAGTTAAGAGAGAAAGTGAGTGAGTCAGAGAGAGAGGGAGAGAAGTTACGGTGATGGAGGCGGTGGGGTTTGGACGCCATGAGAGTAAGAGATGATAACCTCTGAAACATCTGCCTCCCTCCCCTAACACTCTTTCCCCCAAATCTTCACTTGCCCCAAACAGGACCGCTAAACGACGTCGTTTTGGATTCCCAAATTTTTCGAATTAGTATCACTTTGGCATCTTTTAAGTATGTAATTAATAATATATATATATAGCAGAGTTGTTAGTAAGTATTTTTGTTTTTACTTAGGTGGTGGGTAAGTTTGATTAATTTGGAAATATATCTACAATAGCAAGTCATCTCATTTAATATATCAATTTCTAATTCCTTTTTATTTTTTTCCTTTTCAAAAATTTAACTTAAAGTTTAATTTTTTAATTACCTTTAATTTAAAACTATATGTACTATTGTATCTTCAATATTTCATAAATTTTTTTTTATTGCACGAAAGATAAAATTCAAGTTAGCATAATTTTCCTATTATGAATAAGTTGTTTTCTTAAATAACAAAAAAAGAATAAAACAACTACATTGAAAGAAAATTTGTTTAAAAAAAAATTATGCGTGAAACAGCTTAAAATTTGCACATCTTTTGCTTTTTTTTTTAATAACGAATAAGATAATTGAGAGTGATTTGGGATTATTAAGTATGTTTAACTAGTTTCATTTTCTTATAAAAAAGATAAACAAAAAATTTTAACTGTGTCAAAAGGAAAAAAAAAATGAAAGAGGTGGCCGACTATTTTTGACGGAGGTCAACATTTTTTGACGGTCGTGTCACTTTTCGAAACTACTAGGAGTAGCAACTGAACATATTCGACTGCAGTGGAAATTTTTCAATCCCAATTGAACAGAGGCCTGAATCGATCAATTCACATGTGGCAACAATGGTAAAAATAGTTTAGGATTTATTGGAGAAGAATGTAATATAGAATTTGTTATGGAATATGGTATTTGAGTAATTTTAGCTAAGTGACATAAAAATAAGAATATAAGTCAATCTTTTCATTTCTTTTTTTTATATAACAAAAAAAAGTTATAGGGTTAGAGGATAGCGTACTCTTATAACCCCAGGGAGACTCAGCAACCCTGTATTTTACATTGTATCCCTCAATATGGATCGCCTAGTGAAATTGACCACTACAGCGAAGGTCACTCGAACTCATGACCTTATGCTCATGAGGCAAGAGCCTTAACCACTCATTGTCTCATTTAGGGAACTTCTACAATACTCTCCTACTATTTGGGAGTATCGATACTCCCGTATTCATGGGTTCTGATTCGTTATAGCGAAAAATTGGGCCTACAAAAGAAAAACGTGGTTTTTAATGAATCACAACCCCGACGTTTATTGCTTGAGAGAAGCATTTAATTTGTTTTTTCATTATTTTAAAAAATAAATTTAAATTTGGTTTAGATTAGGGTTACTCATTTAATCCTCTTACCCCCTTCTCTCAACCGATGTGGCTTCGATTTTATGATTCCAAAGCTGCGCCTTGACCTCTAATTCATCCATACCTCTCAAACCCTTGTGCGAGGAACATTGGAACTAAGCTTTCTAATTTGACAGGCCATTTTTATTGTTTTTCCTTTTAATCTCCTTATGGGCATCCCTCTATATTTTCATCTTCCCTATCTCCGCTTCGCGAAATCATTTCCACAGCATTGTTGTTTAGCTCGAGCGGTAGGAAATTTGCAACGTTGCAAATAAGTTTTTCATTTTTAATCTAGTTTTATGTCTTTTTTTAGTTGAAAATACAACTGTAGTCCGTGTCTTTGTTTGAGGGAGGAGGCAGTTATTTCTAATTTTCTAATTTTTCTAAATTTTATTGTTAATTAAATTATTGGTAGATTGTAGTATATCTCATTGCTTAGTTTTAAAGGTCTTGCTTATTAGGAATTATAGTATGTGCTTCATATTTGGCTATTAAGTAGAAAGGCTGAAATAGTTTTAAGACAAATACTGAACCTTTGAATATTTATTTCTATAGAATAATAGGTGTGGTGGGTATTTTAGCAACCCTTATATGGCAATACAAGGTTAGTTTAGTAGATATGTAAGCCATAATATGGAGTAAACGATAGAAACTCCTATGTAATTTGGCCTATATAGTTAATGATTCATGGTTAGAATAAGAAAAAATCAAGCTATACTTAACAATTCCCCCCCCCCCCCTTCCCTCCNAAATTGACGGTGAAAGTTGTGTATATCTAATATATAATTTTGCTAGCTGAAATTTTCCCCAATAGAAGTGCAAGTGTAGTATATATATATATATATATATATATAAGTATTATGTTTGGTTCGTTTGCAGTTGCACATATTTTTTTTATGTAATTATTTTACACTACCTTAATTTTGTATTTATGTGGAATAACTTTTTTCAATGTCTTTGGTAGATAGTAATAACGAATTAGATGTTATTTGATATTTGTTTAAAGTTTTACACTGGATCTTTGCTTGGATAAATATTAGTTTTATAATGTAATATTTAGGTGATAAATGGTGGATGAGATATCAATTGAATTACTTGAGTGGTCAATTAGTGAAATGATAAATAACAATAAGCAAATTGAGTGCTGTAGGGATGAGGATTGGATGTCATTCTTGAACTCTCTTAAAGGTTTTCCATAGACTAGGTTATACTGTGGTGATAGAGGTTTTAAGTCAGGTGATATTGGTAGTTTGGACAATGTTGAATTAGAGAGGACAATTAATGGTGATAGTGGCTATATTCTTCAGCAATCTCATTTAGATCGTAGTAACAATTTTATTGACCTAGAAAGTGCCTTAAAGGATGGAGTCAATGAAACTTGTGATGATATTGATGTCGGACTTATTGTCATAGAGAAAGAAGTAAATAATTTAGGTAGTGCTATGAAGAATGAAACTAGTAATACGGTTATTGAATTGCATCCCATGGAGGAACCTATTAATATTGAGGAAAATATTGTCCCTATTAAGAAGCGAAGAGTTAGGAGCTTGTATGTCGTCCCAAATTCATGGAAGGTGTGAGTACATTGATTTAGTTGACGGTGAAGAAGTTGTTTTATGTACTGAGGAAATTATTTATATGGAGGAAACAGATGACTCATATAATAAAAAAGTAGAAACGAAGAGTATTAAGGAGACAGATTCGGAGCCGGAGAAGATATCTAGGAAGCAGAAAATGATAAATCGTGTATTTGATTCTGTTGTTGCATAATTGGAAGAGGAAGTAGGATGGAGTGGGGGTGATATCTTGAAAAAGAAGTACTTAATGACATAACTAGTAATGAAATGATGAATCTTCTAAATGACGTAAGTGGAGTATATAAATTCTGCTCTAGATGCTTGTGTCTGCTAAAATATATGGTTATACTAAGCTTTGTTATAATTTAATTAGAAGAGTTCTTTGGTGTGAATGGAAATTTGAACTTATTTTACAGGATGTGTCATCTGATATATTATGCATTGTGTACGACAACAAAGTATTCGGTAGGTGTTACAATGAAGGGTACCCTATAATTTGTGAGTATCCATGCATTGTATCAAGGATTGTGTTTGAGGAGAATGGATTCAGACAAAATCTGTCTAAAGTAATGCATGGCAGGTCTATCAATTGTATACTCTCTGACTCGGCAATAAGGAGCTACATTTTTAATCAGAAGCCGGATAAGAGGTAAGCAAAATATTTTGTATATTGTTTTATTTGAATTTAACCTAGCTAAGAAGGAAATTAATAGAATATTTGATTAGGAGGTAGAAATCTATAGTAGCACATACTCTAGCCTTTTTTAATATTTGTGTAGAACACAAAGTGTTGTTTGGACACTCTATTTGTAGAGAGATATTATTTGCAACCGATACTGTTAATATTTGGAGGACACACATATTCTCGCTGGTAGACAATGAATTAGTTGACAGTCCTGTAAGTGAATTTGTTGTAAAATATTTTTTACATATTCTTTTTTTCCTTTTGAATAGTGACTTGTAACTATTTGTAACGTACATGTACTTTTGAATACAGAATATAAATGCTATAGTAGACTTGTTGTCAAAATATGAGCGTCGTAGAAGCACAAATAAAATGAAATTATGATGGATTTGGATAACAATTAGTGTGAGTAATAATACATAGATATGATGAGTAAATTCAAATTTTATCATTAAATGATAATTTTTTTTTACTATTTGTAAATTAAATTGTGTACCAAGATATATTGTATAGGTCAAAGCATTTTTGGTGTGATATAATAAGTGAACCTCAGATATGGAAGCAATGAGTTGGTCCATTGTCTTATTGCGAGAAAGTAAGAATATTTACTTGAAAATATTTAAAAACTTCTCTTGTACACTATAATATGGTAATTGAGTTGGTAGTAATGAACATGTGGTATTTAAAACCTTTTATGTAGATATACATACCGATCTTGGCAAAAAGACATTGGTTTCTTACGATTATTGATATAGTGGAGGAGATTATCTTTGTATATGATGACTTGAAGCTAGTTTCAGTTATCATTGGTACTACAATACTGGACACAGTGGTAAGCATTTTTATAGCTGAATTTTTACAACTATAAATTTTAAGATCACCAATTAATGTTGATAGAATTAGCAATTTTGCAGTTTGGTTTTGTCATTTCTATTAGTATTGCAGTAGTAATTGACATTGTTGATTGTAACTCAAGTATTTAGATAGAGCATTTGCTACAGAGATAAAGGAAGTGAAGAGTAAAAACTGGTGTTTTGATCGTTTTGCGGTGATCGAGGCTCCTAGTTATCATAAACAGATGGGGATGGAGAAGGAGTCTGGAATATCTATTATAAAGCATATACAAACGGCATATAATCATGACTCTATATGCAACCATGTAAGTTGTTATAGGTGTTATTTTGTAATCGAAATCTTTTGGCCAATGAAATTTTTTTTGTACATTTTTTCATATTAAAAAGTAAGAGAGAGAAATGACGTTAATGATACACCTCTTTTTATGCACTTCATTATAGTCATTGGATTACTATTAAATGATGATCTAACGGCTAAAAAAAAAAATACCTACACATAGGTGTAAAAAAAATACCTACTGGATTAGCAACCTATACATATATATATATATATATATATATATATATATATATATATATATACATATATATATATGTAATTTATACTATGTTTAATCCTTTTGAACCAAATATATGACAATAGCTATAGGGAAACAAATTAGACAATGGTGGAAAGATATAATTGTAGTACCTAACTAGGGAAAATATAGCACATTTTGTTAAACTTTTTGGTACATAGGTACTGTTCTACAATGCTATTAAATGCTATGCAGAATGTCAAGTATGTTTGTCAATTTTTAGAAAACTGTAAATGCAAGTCTGCGTGTAAGTTCAAATAGGATAAATTTAGTATAGCCCCATGGTGTAAGGATTATTCATCGTAGTCACTTGTCTGTAGAATATTGAAATTTACGTGAGGCAATAATATATCCAAATGATTTATACTCGAATGAGTTGACACATAACATGCTTCGGTTTGTAACATAAGAATATGTGGTATTGGTAGTGAGAAGGACTATCTATCTATAGGCACACCTTTAGATTCGATTTTGTGTTGGCTAAATGCTTATTGATATCGTAGAGGACAATAAATTCAAATCTGAGCATTTACGATTAGAAAATGATTGGGTATTATGCTATCTGTTACTGTGCCTTTTTCCATATAATTGTGTCTTGGCCACACACTGTGTGTATGGTAGGATGGGGCGATGTCATTAAGTGGGCCGATATTTTGGAAGAAGTTGTGTTATTTTATTTTATTTTTTTTTGAACAAGAAGTTGTGTTGCTTTAGAGTCTTAAAACATAAGTTTGGCCTTGTATATTTTTACATTTATATGCTATTTTTAGTTATGTTACTATATAGAATTGTGTATTTGAGTCAATGTAAATGAAGTAGTGTTTATAAGAAAAGAAATGTCTGTTCTTTTTTTTTTTTTCCTGAAAATAGTTTTAAGACATTGACGCACTTTAGTCCTACTTGAGAAATGATCGTATTTTTATTTTACTCGTAGGATATTTTCATAAATTAAATGAAATTTTTGAATAAATAAATCAAGTTATTAAAATAAATTTATTTTTTAAGAAAATAATTAAATATTCAAAAAATGGATCAAAAACTTTAGATGTATCAAAAATAAAGAACGGTAATTGCATAAATAAAATATAAAAAATGATATTTTTTGTTTCAATGTTCTAAAGAGAAATGAGAATTTTGCAAAGTATTCTACAAATGTTAGGCTTTTGAATTGGCACTATT
Source organism: Trema orientale (assembly GCA_002914845.1). NCBI lineage: Eukaryota > Viridiplantae > Streptophyta > Magnoliopsida > Rosales > Cannabaceae > Trema > Trema orientale. The sequence goes on from JXTC01000328.1 coordinate 306,173, forward strand.
TGCGAAAGATATCATTGTTATATTAAAAAAACTTTGTAATAAAATAACTGCTTTTAGGCCCAATTTAAATTGTTGGGACGTTTTTATTTTCATGGAGGCTTACCTTCATTAATCAAATTTAAATTTATGAAGTATAATGATTTTGGTTTATTCCCTATTGAATCCAAGAAAAAAAAGGGCCGATGAGTTAATAAAGGTGAAAGAAAACAGCATGGCCTAATTAATTTCACTTCCATTTTGTTCTGCATTCGGCCTGCTCCCGGATTGATTTAGAAAAATATCACTTTTTAAAAAAATTATTAGAAAAATAATACTTTTAAAAAATATTTAGAAAAATACTATTTTTCTTTAAATTTGGTATTTTTCAATAGTACTCGAGGTAACCAGTTAGGTTACTTAGAGTAACGAATCCTGTTATTTAAAGTAACTGTTCAAATTACCTCAGGTAACTTGACTAGTTACATTAAGTATCTCATCAATCACTAAAAAAATAGTATTTTTCTAAATACTTTTAAAAGTGATATTTTTATAATTAAATCCGAGATTTTTCAGATTTATTTCAAATTCTAAGATTTTTCAATTTTTTTTGAAAAAATACCATAAAAAATCAAATTTCCTCTATACCAAATGCCCTTTGTTTTAACTATTTGTTAAATGGCCGAATTTATAATTTCATTTTGAAAAATTGTCGTTCCTTTAACTTGTTATATTTCATAACAAAGTAAATCAAATTTCGATATGAATCTTGTAAAATTATCTCCTAATTCTCAAAACAAAAATAATTTTTCCTTAGAAAATAATATATGAATTTATATTTTGAATTGATTTTGTTAAATATGGAATACGGTCACTTTTCAAAACAACCAGGACATCTTCTAAAGACCCACAAATCATTGGGCTTTTTTTCAGGATGTGTGAAGCTCCACATTTACAAAAGAGGAAATTTGATTTTTTATGGTATTTTTTCAAAAAAATTGAAAAATCCCGAAATTTGAAATTGTTTAGAAAAATCTCGGATTTAATTATAAAAATACTACTTTTAAAAGTATTTATAAAAATACCATTTTTTAATGATTGATGAAATACTTAAGGTAATTAGTCGAGTTACCTGAGGTAACTTGAGCAATTACTTCAAGTAACAGGATTGGTTACTCTAAGTAACCTAACTGGTTACTTCGAGTACCATTGAAAAATACTAGATTTAAATTAAAAATAGTATTTTTCTAAATATTTTTAAAAATATTATTTTTTTAATAATATTTTTAAAAAGTGACATTTTTTTAAATTAATCCGGAATTTTTTAAAAAAATCAGTCCATCCAGGATTTTTCAATTTTTAATATCTTGGGCTTGAAATGTTGTAAATAACCCTTTACAAAATTGTTCATATCCTAATATGACCATAGAATCACCATAAGATAGGACCGAGTATCAATAGTCCCAAATAGTAGGGAATATGTAGAAGCTCCCGTAAACTAAATATCCTAGATATAACTCAATTTCAAAGCTTTGAGACAATTTGAAACTCGTGTCGATATTTTGGTCGTTTTTCGTGGCTAAAAACTAAAAACCATGGCTTAGCCCGTTCATTCTTTTGCAATAAACGACGTGTCGTACAATTACTCCCATGGTATATTCCCGGCGGGGGGGTCCCATCTTGGCAGCCCAAAACGCCAGTTGGCGGGCGCGCCCTGTAAGGTAAAAAGCCTCCATTTTCTTCTTCGTCTGCAGATTCCGCAGAACAGTAAGGGGGGAGAGAGAGAGAGAGAGAGAGATGGTGACGCTGCTGGTAGCCACGACTATCGATCCGGCCTCCATAAACCCAGCGAATGCTCTTCTCGCCATGCCTGGATGGCAACCTGGTCTTCCTTTACAGGTTTTCCTCTTTTGACTCTTCTTCAACTCCATACCCAAATACTCCTTCTTCCCTACTCCCATATCGATTTCATTTCTGGGTTTTTCTTCTTTTGCGATAAAAATTTGAAAAAAAAAAAAAAGGGCATGAAGAGCTTTGCAAATCAAGGCGTAAGAATGGTTCAACATGACAACAGTATAATCCGAGAGGATCACTTGGAGAAGCGGTGGGAGGAAGCCACAGGCGAAGTGGTGGATGAAGTCATCTTCTTTAGCAAGCACACTGCCGTCTCCAACAGACCCGCCCTCACTGTCCACCCCATTGGTATCACTTATTTTCAATTTTTACGCTTCTCGTTTATAAGACCCTTTAAATAAATAATTTATTTTTTAAATTTTTTTTATTGGTGGGGTTTTTGGGGTAATGGGATATGATGAATTGGTGTAGGGGTCCCCCATTTGCGTGAAGGGGATGTTGCTCCTCAAGGTGGCAAGCCCGGATGGGCTGCGCCGCCCAGTCCTCGAATGGGGCCGTGGCTTAGACTCTTGAAGAAGATTGCAGAGTCTCATAACTTAGTTCCCGAGTTTGAGGTACTTTTGCTTTTAGTTTTGCTTTGAAGATTATTTGTTTTGAATTGATGATGGCATTGCATTGTTTGATTCCAATGTAGATTACTTTGGAGGGTACTCATCATGGACCAGAGACAAACAAGCCCACTATGTTTCTGGAAATTGGTAAATTTTCTTTCAGTGTGTTCTGATTTCATGATTCTGTTATATTTAAAAGGATTTCTAGTTTTTCGGAATAGTTAGTGCTTGATATGTCTGCACCATTTTTGCTGCTGAATACGTGATGCATGGATTCCAGCATCTTCTGGTTGCTTCTAGTTTGTTTGTAAAATACGTGGTTATGAATCCTATTTGACATAGTTTTGTAGTCTGTATTTCGAACTTTTGTTCTTATGTTTTTGGTCTCCTCCTATTCTTGTAGGTAGTACAGAGGAGTACTGGAAAAGGCAGGATGCAGCTCAAGTTATGTCTCAGGTTGAGTAGAGATCCTCTGGTTTCAGTTATTTTAGAATTGACATGCCCCTTTTTTAGTTTTTCAATGAGCAACGTACACTCTTTTGTTTCGGCCTTGTTTGATCATCCAAAAATCGTCAGGTTACATAATTTGAAGTCTTAATCGTATATCTGAATTATACAAATGCAATTTGAATTATTTATGTGTTGTTTGTGTGTATCATTTGCAGAAAGCAGCCAGGGTTGATTCATGTATTTTGACCAAAATACTATTGAATTCCTTACCTTCTCATTTAAAATGTAGAAGGCATGCAGTTTTGACTTTGGAGTATGACAGTGTAATAGACAGGCTTTTAACTATGATTCTTTCCTAACTAGTTGTAAACATTGGTATTTGCAGCTAGTTTGGGAAGGACTTGGACTTGGGGGGGAAGCTGATGTTGGAAACTGGAGCAGGTACCACTGAAAGAAGCAGATTTGTGCGTTAGGCAAATCTCTGAAATTTTGGTTCGAGGCTTCATTTTTTTTCATTGTGTTATCAAACCCAAATTTTACTTGCTTCTTTTGCTACCATTTCCCGTGGGAAGCATGCTTATCTCAAAACTTGCATTGATTATTAAAAGTACTTGTATTGATTTGCTTATGCATTTATGCTTATATGCATTACTATTTACCTTAACGTGATTCTACTCTGATCTGACTTTTCAACTTCCCAATGTCCTAGGGAGAATGATAAGAAGAAAGTCCTTCTTGGAATAGGTGGTGGGCATTACGCACCTCGGCACATGGATATAGTGCTGTAATTACCAATATCTTCGAACCTTTTTTTTTTTTTTTTGTAGCATACTTCAGTTAATAATTCTTTAGCTTCATCTTTGAGAAAACATGCTTCTTCTGTCTTTTTGGTTTTCAAACGTTTCTTACCATGTGTGTATAGATTTAGAATTTCTTTTCTCTTTTCTGGAAATATTATAATTTTGTCAAATTGCTTTGCACACCGAGGCCATACAAGTTTGCTTTCTTTAAGAGGGACCTAAACTTATCTATTTATGGTTTGACATAGTGGGAGGTAATAAGTAATCTCTGAATAAACTTTCCTTTTTCCTAATCATAGGAATGAAGGTGTTTGGGTAGGCCATCTACTTTCAGGATACTCTCTGCCAATGGAGGATCCAAACCAATCAAGAGTGGATAAAAGTGCTGAAGGTATTGGTGGGACTTGGAGAGAAGCGATAAAAGCAGCCTTTGAGGCAACAAGCTTGGCATTCCCTGGTGGGGAAATTCTTGCACATCTTGATCACAAGTAAGTACAGCGGAGTAGAAATGTGGTCTAATAAGTTATTTGCGAGCCTAACATTTTTCTGCTAGTTTAGTTATAAACATAATGGATTACTGTCTCAGATAATTGCTTTGCATTCACTCATTTCTATCTTTTCGTTTTTGGGCAATGTGGAGCACCATATTTCTATTATTTGTTTCTTGTTCTTGAAAACAAAAAGATCTCACTTGGTTGCTATTTCACACTACAACATTTCATGCATGACCACATAGCACTGCAAATAAGCAAATGAAGAGAGTAAAACCAGCAGGAAACCATAAATCTTGCAAATTGATATGTATTATTTGATACTTTATGTTTTCTTTTCGCATTGTCTTTGTGTATTGTAATATACTCCATTGAAGGCTGCTAGCACTTGCGAACAAGCAATTGAATAGGGTTAAACAATAAGAAACCATAGATCTTTCAAATTGATGTGTTATATTGTAGTTTTTGTTTTCTTTTGGCATTATTATCGATGTTTATTTTACTACTCTTCATTGAAGTCTGCTACTAGAGCTCTATTCACAATACATTTGCATCATCTCTGAAGCTATCCTCCTCATCTTTTTTGGTCGTAGGAGTTTTAAGGGTTGGCAGAAGAATGCCATAACAGGTTTCTTGGGTGAGCAGAACATTAAGATTGGCAAACCGAATGATTTCTACTGAACTTGACATCGTGCTGAGCTTGATTTTTGCATAAAAGTATAGGCATTGGATTGTGGTCGACAAAATGAACCTGCTATAGTAAAGACACCCAGTAAGATTTTTATTGATTTTCACAGCAAGGTCCTCTACTCATTACTATAGCTGAAGGATGAACATAAGAACTCCCATCAAGATCAAAGTTCACTAAGAATTCTGGGCAGTCTGAATTTGGCTGGGTTTTTGGGTTGATAAACTTGTCATATAGTGATTATTAGAAATATATGGAACTTGCTTTATAAAATTGGTTTTAATTACTCAAGACGTTGGATTTCTAAGCTTCATATTAAGATAATAGAAGTTCTGAATCTTCTGATAACAGTTATAGATTACAAAATGGAAATATACCCCTTTGGGACAGATTTATCAGATTGTTTTAAATATTTTTATTTTTATTTTTTGCAGATAATATTTAAAAAGAAAAGTAGGTCTTTTATGAGTTGTCTTTGCTTGGAAGAATTCTTTATAGAGTTGGTTGCTATGAGAGAGTTCTCATTTTCTATTTTAGATGACATTATATCCGTGACGCGCCTAACTAATCCGCAAACTAACATGACATGCAAATTAGTTTGACTCCTCTCTCTCTCTCTCTCTCTCTCTCTCTCTCTCTCTCTCTCTCTCACCTTTGTCTGGGAAATGTTTAAGACTTCACTTAGGGCAAAAAGCAAATAAACTATTACCAGCAAATAGATTTGTGGACACACAAAATAAAGAGTAATGTGAGGCACATTTAACTTTTGCACAAAATGATACGTGTGATTTTCAACCACAATTTTAAATAGTGAGGTTCCATCTTGAGTAATCTAACTTAAAATTATGTTATATAACTTGGTGCAAAGTTTTTTGGTGTGGAAAATGAGTATCTACGACATTACTCGAGAGTCAAAAATAAAAACGTTAGAAAAGGAATATGTGTATATATATAGCGGGTAGGGTGTTCACGATTTGGTTTGGCCAATTTGAATCCTCTTTCAATGTACCAAATTATATGTGCGGTTTAGCTATAATCACAAACCGTGCGGTTCGATATGATCTATTTAAACAGGTCAAATCACACCTATATTTTACGGCGCAGTTTTCACAGTTTAGGTTTTGGACTTGATAGATTTGGAGGCTCATTATTATTTTAGCTTATTTTTTTATCCATTTTTAAAAAATTATTGAAATAAATCGTATCCCAGTTATGAAATCCAAATACAAAATGCAATCGACTAAATTACAAAATTCAAAATCGAAACTGTGAGTAAAATATATTACAACCCAATATATTAAGGTCTAAAATTAACTAAAATAAATTAAACTGTAAAATCTAAGATGAATAAAAAAACAATAACAACAAATCTGTTCATTCATCTTGGGGTGTTGTGAAATAAGTTGGGCTAGAAGTTATGTAAAAAATGCTAGGCTATGTATTATACAAACTATAAACTAATTTAAAAAAAAATGTATATATTTGCAGCCGATTTGGTTTGAACTGCAAAATTAGACCGTTAAATTGTAAATTGAATCGTACCGTATGGTTTGACATATTTTCAGACCAAACCAAACCGCAGAAGGAAAAAAACCACTTGGTTTAATGAGGTTTGGATTGGTACAAGCGGTTTCCATGGTCTAGCAGCTTTTTTAAATACCCCTAATAGCAGGAATTAGTACAGCAAGACCACGTTTGTAATGTAGGATAAGGATGAGATTAGATTAGATTAAATTAATCCCATGCTTGGTGCATGAATATAAGAGGGATTGGATTGGATTAAAATAATCTACTCCAAAAATAATACCCTCAGGCCTTGTTTGGTACATGGGATTAAGATTGGGATTAGGATTATTTATCTCATACTCATGTTTGATGCCAACTTGAGATTGGAATAAATAATCTACAACTCCAAAATAGTCCCATATGAGTGGAATAATTTATCTCATTCAAAAGTTTGAGATTATTACTCCCACATTCAAAAGTAGTGAGACCCACATTTATTTCAATTTTTTTAAATTAGTGGGTCCCACATTATAAATATTTTTTATATTTTTTAATATTTAAACTAATATAAAATAAATTTATTACACATTCCAATAAAAAGTGGAAATCATATTATAATAATAATACTAATCTAATCCAATACTACACCAAACATGAAATAATATTAAATTATCCAATCCAATCCATTACAATCCAATCCAATGCTGTAATCTAATTCTAGTCCTATGTACTAAACAAAGCCTCAGAATGGATAATCTTATTCTCTTAAGAATTTGGAAATGGGAGGGAATTTAATTAAAAATAATAGAATATTTTTAAAATAGTAAAAAATGATACTTCGAAATTAACTTTTAAAAGTGTTAAAATCAGAAATGGTATTTTTCGAAATATTTTTTTATAAGTGTATTTTTGTAAATTATTTTACAAAAAATGATATTTTTTCCTAAAATAAGCTTTAAAAGTGGTATTTTCAAAATATTTTTTTAAAGTGGTATTTTTGAAAATAAGTTTTTAGAAATGATATTTTTACAAAATTGAGTTTTAAAAATAGTATTTTTCTAAATTAATTTTTATAAGTAGTATTTTTCTAAATAATCAAACATCAAAATTTGTTATTTAGTTAAAATTGTGAAACACATATGTTAATCCTATCCTAACAAAAAGCAGCACACTAAACATGGGATAGGATTGGATTATAATTCTATCTTATTATATCTTATTCAATCCAGTCTAATAAAATAGTTCAGTCATATCATATCCTGCATAGCAAATGAAGCCTAGATATATAATTTGGTAAGGACTATACTATGGACCGTGGCAGTTGGGCTTTGCCTATGAAAATTATTCACTTGATGGCATCATAATTAGACTGAAAGTGTTACACTCGACAAATTCTGCCCTTTCCAATCGAATTGACAGCCGTGTCTTTTGAAATTTCGTATGGACACTGTTCAAATTAGAATTAACATTAAACTGTATAAATATAGTTCCCGGCGGCCACCTTTTTCTTTCTTTTCCTCAAACAGTGGCCAGCGGCCACCAACTTGCTTAGTAACTACACACCTCTTATCAAGGCTGTAAATTCATATCACTCACCAATTGTAGACTATATACATTTGTTGGTCTTGTATCTTCTAGGTATAATTATTAATCTAATTAATATTGGCTAAATTATAGAATGAGAAAAAGACTACTACGTTATTAAAACAATAAGTCTTAAGTTCAAATAGCAATAATATGTTTTTAGACTTGGATTATTTAGAATAGAAAAGAGTTCTGAAAATTAATTATCAATTTGTACAATGAAACACGATCGACTCATCTTTACGTGGACCAAAATTTATTAAATAAAATACTTTGATGATTTCCCTAAATAATAATTAAAAAAAAAGTTTACTTTGATGGCCTCAAAGCTTGGAATAGTCTCCATCTCTACGACTCCTGAGTTGTCATATTGTTATTTCCGAACTTGTGGTTGTGTTACAATTGATTAAATACGATATCTTGCTGCCATCAGTCATTAATAGCCTTCATTCTTTTAGTCACTTAGCCCCACAAAAGAACATTCAAATAGTCACTTTATTTGATTATATCATAAATTAACTGTATAGTTAATAAAATTAGACTTAGAATTAGAATAATTATTAATTGCAACTTATTCAAATTGTTGAATGCATACTTTTTTTTTAAAAAAAAAAAGGAAAATGTAAAGAATTCTTGGTCAATACTAAAAATTGATGACCACTCATCCTACTTTATTTTAACTTCTTATGGATTGAATTGGCAATAACACATTGGACACTAGAAGATAATTTTTTTTTTAATTGACAGAGATAAGGCAGTTTACCTTGATGTTTAAGAAAAGTATAAAAAGCCAAAATGTTAGTGAAAAAAATAAATAAAAATATGATGTGTAACTTTTGCTGCTAAAAGTCACAGCTCATGACTTGCATATATTATGAAGGTCAAAATTCAATTCAAAGGTTGAAATTCACCCCTCAACCTTCATCACACCGTTGGATCAAATGTGATATGGAATTTTAAATCATAGTGTGTCTGACTACACTTCTGATTTTGGAAGCATTTTCTGGGATTCTGTTTGTTTGCTCATGTGATTTATGATAATTCCTCTTTTTCTCTCTCGATCTCTCTTTCTGCCTTCATAAATTTCCTCCTAGAAAATCCGTACCAAACAAGTAAACGGAATGTACACAATTATACTCAATAGGGCTGTCACATATGATATAGCTAGCCACATTAGCCGACCAGGTCACTTTCATTGAAGGGGCTGGTTTTTAATTAACTTATCCCAAGAAATCAGATTTGAAAATTTTAGGTCAGACCCAACAAAATAAGGGCAAAAAAGAAGCACGTCTTGTCCTACAGTGTAGCCATTTTATGCATTTTGGGGAGGCAAAGTTGCCCTAAAACTGGCTCATGTCGTCTGGTCTTCTAGGCTGCTTTGTCGTTTTGGTAAACCTATCTATGTATCTCCCCTTTCAATTGGGAGCTTGATATTTAAAGCAAAAAAAGAATAATAAATAAAATTGGAAGATTTAATTTCTAAGTATGAAAATGTCTTAGGAAAAGGGTGCAACCTACGTTCTCTATACTGATTTGATTGCTTTCTTGTTTTTTTTTTTTTCGTCCTTTGTTTTGTTATCTTCTAATGGGAATTATTAATGTGAATTTATTTCATATGCCCTGAAATATGAAAGTTTAATTTACTTGGAGAAAAAAAAGGTTTACGTATTCAAGATTTTAACAAAAGTTTCCTTTATGTATTGTATTGTCACAGTCAATACTATTGATCAGATGAATTTATGGGACTAAATGTTGCCATTAGGCAAAATAAAATTTTGATAATGATGAGTTGGTAAGTGGTCAATTGAAGTTACCCAAGAAATAGATATTTATGCCTAAATAAATGTGAAAACTAAAGTATATATTAATGGCTACGTAAGAAAAATGCACCATAACTGAACCTCAAAGGTGAATTGCTTTTATTTTGGGGTAAAGGACAAGGAAAACTAAAAATGACTTTTGTGATTATGTAATTTTGAAATTGATAATGAATACAATTAATTTCATTTAATTTCATTTTGTGTGGTTGAAAATTGATGATTTCAGAATTGAGACCCTTTAGAGCAACAATATCTATTAGCATAATACGAATATTTAGCAACCACTACTAATCGTACAAAACCGTCCTTGAATTTTATAATGCATGTAATTAATTTCATTGGTGAATTTATGATCAGTAATGGTCCATAAAATTTCGTTAATTTTATCGATGTACTTCTTAGAATTTCAACCCGATAAATTTGAAATTGCTTTTACAGTGAAAAATTATTATTTCCAGATAAATGATATTTTGGTAAATTTGCTTTGTTTAAGCTGTTTCGAATTTTGTTGCCTTTAAAAGAGTATTTTTTGTAGCAAATTATTTCATAAAAGATATGAGAGTCAAGATAATTTATCAGTTATCTCAAGAATTCAAAATTTATTAATATATAATTTAAACGTCCAATAAAAACCGTTGTACGTCAAATGACCTACATTTTTTGGAACCAAGAAATTAACACAAGGCAAACCTATTTTAATTTTTTTTTTTTAAATCGAAGAAAAATGTCAACGTAATAACACAAAGCAATACCAAGTAAGAATAATTTACAAAAAGTATTGAGTTGACTTTTTTTGTAGAGTGATAAGTTAGATACTGCTGTCACGTACCTAGTTTCCATGAAATGAATGTGAAAGCAGCTTATGTTTTCAGTTGGTATCTATATATATAAGACATCAGGATTATATCTCCGAAAAAAAAAACAGGTTAGAAAATTCCATATTCAACAATATAACATTGAAATATTGAATGTAACGTTACATATATGTCTTCTAATATATATAAATATATATACACATATGCATATATAATATATTGTCTCTCTATTATTGATCATGCGCGAAAACATTCAAAAGCTAAACGAGTAATTTTAATATCTTAATTTGCTAAAAAAAAAAAAAACAGTCTCCTAATTAATTAGGATGATCAAACTCTCAAAAAGTATGCCAAAATTAAATATAAATAAAAGATAGATATAGTCAATGAGTTCATGCTATATACACCAGACAAAATGAATTATCCTGTTTCCTGGGATTAATTCAGTAGGTAGGAATTAGGTATTAAGTTGGGAGTTCGACTTTTTGGATACGTAAATTATTTTTATGTTAGTTAAATCCCACTTTTTAGGAAAAAATATATATATATATATGGTTGGCAATCCAGTTAGTATTTTTTTTTTAACCTATGTGTAGGTATTTTCTTTTAGCCATTGGATTATCATCTAATGGTGATCTAACGGCTAGGAGGTGTATGAAAAGACGTGCATCATTAATGCTATTTCTCCCACTTACTTTTTACTATAAAAAATGTGCATGATAAATTTTCATTAGCCAAATTAATATCTATGCATAGGTAAAAAAAAAAAAAAAAAAAAACCTACTGGATTGGTGCTCTATATATATTTATGTATATATATGAATTATCCTTTGAACTAGCGGCCGTTAGCCCAATATCAAAAAAGAAAAAATAAATATAAAAAAGTAGTGAGTTTGGTGGGATGATGATTTTTTTCTTTTTTCTTTTTTTTTTTGTGGGTAAAACAGAAATTCCAAAGAAATGAATATAGGCGATTCATGCATGTTCAATGAAACTTACACAAAGAAAAATACCACCAAGATTGTGATTTGCTTTTGCTTTGACTCACGGGCAGTACTGCCTTGAATATATATATATATATATATATATATAATATTTTCTTGGTTGATAAGGTCACTTCGAAAAGCTAATATATATTATCTGACAATATCATATAATATTGGGATCGATGGTGATGCATATAACTTTACAAGTTTACAACAATATCTTAAAAAAAAAGGAAAAGAAAAAGAAAAAAGAAAAAAAGGATTAAGAATAAGGAATAGAAAAACAAAATCGCTAAAAGCCACCAACGATTCGGATTTCCCACCAATTTAATTTGATGTGATATCTTTTGTCAAAGATGGACTTATATACGTGAGCTAGTTTCCCTATAGTTTATTTTCATTGTTAAACGTAAGTCATCTTTTGATCGGAAAAAAAAAAATGTAAGTCATCTCAGTATATACCTTTTTCACTTTCTGAAATATAATAATGCAAATTAATTAATTTCATTTTTACACTACTGCATGTGAAGCGCAACTGTATACTTGTAGAGTGTAGACACATGAGAAGTTTCGCAAACTTTGCTTTATATTATTAAATTAGCACATTGGATACTGTAATTATCCTCGTTTTTTTGGTCTGATTTTATTAATTTATTCTTTAATGTGTTGTATTTGCCGTCCAATTATGAGAATTCAGTTCTCATTGATCAACCCCATCTCAAGGACGTGGCTTAAAAAAGAAAAAATTATGTTTGGATCCCTATGTTATAGATCAGAAACAGACCATCTTTTTGTCTTATTGTAATATCAATAATCCAAATATCAAGCTCGATCTCTTATTGCCCATTTTGGATTATTATTTATGAAATTTGCTTTAAACTCATTTGTAATCTTTTTAGCACACAATTATGGGTCACCTTTCGCTTGGCTTATATTTGTCAATCTTGCTGAAAAATTCTCATACCGAGTAAATTTTAGGCCAGAAATTTTCATAGAATCTCTAGGGAGCAATACAGACCAAATTTTTCATCTGAATTTTTTGTTATTTTGGAGTAATAGTAGGAAGCTAAATTTGCTCACCAATTATTGTTTTTTTTAATTCACGTAATTTTATGTGTCACCAGCCTGTTTGGTTGCACTTTTATTTTCTACTTTTGTTTATTAAATAAAATAAAAGCTGAAAATATTTTTAAGATTTTGCTTGATAAGATTCCATTACTCTTTTCATTTAAAAACACAAATATAGAAAGCAAAAATGTAGCCAAGCAAAATAACAAAAATTTGGTGTTCACAATATTTTCTATTTTCGTGAAAAATTAACTTTTTTTTAAATTAAATAAATATTTTACAATATTAATTCTCAGTTAATAAAATTTATTGCACACATTTAGAGGCCTCTGGGAATTTAATATTAAGATTGCTTTCATAAATATAAAA